>WITN01000770.1:0-40596 GCA_015025155.1 Lactarius quietus | reverse complement strand
CGGGTCACGACGGAACCCATACTAGCCCACGCGGATCAAACACAGCAATTCGATCTAGAAGTAGACGCGTCAGGATTCGCGGTAGGAGCAGTGCTACTACAAAAGAAATCAGATGGAAAACGACACCCCGTGGGATACTATTCGGCAACACTCAACGCTGCGGAACGCAACTACGACATCTACAACCTGGAGTTGTTGGCCATAGTAAAAGCGTTGAGGAACTGGCGACATCTATTGGCTGGATCCACACACAAAGTACGCATATTTTCAGACCACCTTAACCTTCGATATTGGCGAGATCCACAGAAGATCAGCCGACGAATTGCAAGAGAAGTACTGGAATTAGCGGAATACAATTTCGAGATACACCACGTCAAAGGGACAGCAAACGGAAGAGCGGACGCACTCTCGAGACGCGCCGACTACAATCAAGGAGAAAAGGATAACGAGGACGTCACGGTTCTACCAAACAGGTTGTTCGTACGAACAACGGCCACTCAACCGCAACAAGACGAGCAGAGGATACGCAAGTGGGTTGACCCCCATAAACTAACCAAAGCGGATGGGCTTTGGTGGTACCAAGGACAAAGGCCAGTCATCACGGGAACACCAGGAGAAATCAGAGAAGTAATCTCCACACATCATGATCCACCCATTCACGGACACCCAGGGATAAACCGAACAACCCAGACAGTGGAACATCACTACTGGTGGCCCACAATGAAACAAGATATCGCTGAGTATGTGCGAGGATGTGCTGAATGCCAACGATGCAAGGTCAATACGCAAAAAACAAAAGCGCCGCTACACCCGATATTCCCGAAACCCGAAGCGACACCATTCGAGGTAGTAGCGTTGGACTTCATCACCAACTCCAACGTCAAGGGAGTACAATTCAATACTCACAGTCACTGATCACGACTGTTCGAAGGCATCAATATTCATACCATGCAAAGAAGAGATCTCAGGCGAAGAAACAGCAGCATTATACGCCAAACACGTAGTCGCAAGATTTGGGCTACCCACAAAATTGATCAGCGATAGAGATCCCCGGTTCGCGTCTAAATTCACAAGAGAACTATGCCGACTCTTGGAATACAACAGAACATCTCGACGGCTTACCACCCACAAACAGACGGACAGTCAGAACGAACGAATCAATGGTTGGAACAATACCTCCGGTTCTGGGCCAATGAAAGACAAAACAATTGGGCCGATCACCTTGCGCTAGCAGAATTTGCGCATAACAATTGGGTCAACGAGTCAACACGTGAAACCCCATTTAGGTTGTTGATGGGATATCACCCACACACTAATTGGACGGATAAAACATCACCCATACCACAGGTCACGGCCCAACTAGAACAATTGAAAGAGATAAGACACCAGGCACAAGAACAAATGCGCCGAGCGCAACAGTCATGGATCAAACATCGTGACACCCCAAGTATCAGATAGGAGACCGAGTATGGTTAGAAGGACGTCATCTGCGGACTAATCAACCAACAACTAAGCTTGCGCCCAGGCGACACGGACCATTCAGGATTGTCCAGGTGATGTCTCCTGTCAATTACCGACTAGAACTTCCCACACAGTGGAGCATCCATGACATGTTTCACACAGACCTCCTTACGCCTTACAAAGAAACGCTGATTCACGGCGCAAACTATCAGCGCCCACCACCAGAATTGGTAGAGGACGTGGAAGAATATGAAGTCGAGAAAGTACTAGACTCACGAAGACAAGGAAGGGGGCGTAAGCTCCAATATCTCATCAAATGGAAGGGCTATCCTGACTCGGACAACCAATGGGTCCCGTGGGACGATGTCCATGCGGAAGAGGAGATAAGGAAGTTCAAACGGTCCAATCTGAGAGCCGAAACTCACATAAAAACAGCGGCCATTGGATGAACAAGAACATTATCCCCCACTACAATGGCCAATGTCCCACTCACCACAATCACCATTGGCTTCCCTCACGTCGACACCCTCGACACCTACGACACATCCAACAACGTGGATGACCCATTCTGCTCCGCCATCGAGCAGGTCCGAGCAGTTGCTGAGCAAGACAGAAATGAGCGAGAACAACAAGAGCGGGACCTGGCCGAGGCTCGCCAGCGATTCCCCACACCCGCAAGCGGAAGAGTGGAGGCAGATGAGGAAGGACTACGGGTTGCTGAAGGAGGTGATGACCTCCTGGCGGCTGGACCAAGTGACGAAGATGACGCCGAAGGAGAGACGGATGAGGATACAACGGCTGATGAGGCAAGTATCCTCCAGCCCTCCACCGCCTTCACATCCACCACCGCTGTCGATCGCTACGACAGTGACGAGTCTTCCGACGGCTCCTACCACGACGCCCACGTCATCTGCACAAGATGCGACAACCCTCAAAGCTACTGCCACTGCGCACCCATGCGCATTCCCCCTCGAATCACCAACGAAGAAGACGTTACCGAAGAAGCCCTGGATGACGAAGAACGAACACACCCGGTTGCTGTCGTCTATGGACCGACTGCGGAGGAAGGGTACGCCATGCGAGGATTACCGTCATATGCCGAAGCCCGAGACTCATCACCCGTCAATACGCGCCGAGCGCATGCGCCGAGGCGCCCTATCTGTACCTTATCGCCTACCCCCAGCGGCTTCGTCCTCAACAACAGGATGAACTGGGTGCCCATGGTGATCGAACATGAAGGTCGACGCATCCCCGCCAGGTATGTGCAAGTGAGGATGCTCGACAACCCCGAGGCGTTTGGGACGATGGGGCGAGCTTCGCCCATCTATCGAGGGGACATCCACGCCGAGCCGTGCAGGGACATGGGACCCGCAGCTGAGTACTCCCGCGAAGATCTACAGTATCTTTGCGCTGACTTCCGGGGACGGCGCCAGGTAGACGAGGCTCTCGCTCGGCTGGGAGATATATCTCTCGCGGCTGAAGTGAGACGCTACCGCGCGTCTCAGGAAGTCATCAAGGAGCTGGAAGCGGCGATCAAGAAGCTCGAAGATGACATCTTCGTCCACGTCGACCGCTCGCGACATTCGGCAAAACGATTGGGGAGGGCTCACGCGATCGTGAGGATACGCGATGAACATGAGACAGACGTCGGACTAACTACGGTACCGAATTGGGTAGTGGAGCGAGGGCGCTCACCCTTGTGAAGGGGGTGATGTAACGTCCCAGGTCACGGTACGTATCTGACCTAACCCATAAGTCATGGGACGATTAGGAATGATGGGATCGAGTGCGGTAAGGGGGATGACGAGTCGCTCCCTAATACTTACCAAGGGAATGTGGACGATTACTGATGAGCTGACTGAACGCTTACTGTACGATTACTGAGCACGAGTGGACGATTACACAGCGTAGTAGTAGTGGCGGTCTCGCTGACAAAGGCGGGCCACCGCATCGGTATATAAGGAAGCTATCGACTGATGTAGTCAATAGCTTGGATTTCTTGTAACATTCTCACCTTGTTATTCAAGTTGTGGTTTCTCTCTCTCTCTATCTTCGTCCTCTTGGACCGCGTCAACAAGTGAACACTCCGCCTTCGAGCGTTGAGACGACACTCTGCCTTCGCGCTAGAGTTACTCGGGTCGCTAAGTCACAGCGTTCATCTTACGAGCCTAAGTCAGGCTAACGTGCACCTCGCACGTAACACTAGGGGACATATCCCTCCAGGCCGAAGTGAGGCACTACCGCGCATCCATGGAGGTCATCACGGAACTTGAGGCGGCAATCAAGAAGCTCGAGGATGACATCTTCATCCACCTTGACTGAGCACGACACTCAGCGACAAGACTAGGGTGCGCACATGCCCTCAGGAGGGTGCGAGATGAGCATGAAATGGATGTTGGACTTACTACGGTAACCAGTTGGGTAGCTGAGCGTGGGCGCTCACCCTTGTAAAGGGGGTGATGTTACGATCCACAGAGGGGTTCAGCGTAAGCGGGATGACAAGTCACTCCCGATTCTTACTCAGGCTTATTCATGTACGATGGTATGATTACTGATAGTATTAGTGGATGATCACTCAGCATTAGTAGTAGTGGCTGTATCGCTGATGAAGGCGTACAGTCAGGATAGGTTATAAGGCAGCTGTTGACTGATGTAGTCGACAGCTTTACTCTTGTATCACTCTCAGAATCAAGTCAGGTTCTCTCTTCATAAACCTCAGCTCGAGTACTGCTCTGTTATGTGCAAGCTGCACGTGAGCCTGACTTAGGCAACGTAGAGTGAACACGGTGACTTAGCAAGTCCTGTACTCTAGCACGAAGGCAGAGTGTCGGCTCAACGCGCGAAGGCGGAGTTCGTTTGATGATTGCTTGAGACGCGACCCCGAAGGATGAGAGAGAAACCATGACTTGGATAACAAGATGAGAGTGTTACAAGAAATCCAAGCTATCGACCACAACAGTCGATAGCTTCCTTATATAGTACTCTGGTGCAGTCCGCCTTTGTCAGCGAGACTGCCACTACTACTAAGACTACTCCTCTGCTGTGTAATCGTCCACGTCTGCTCAGTAATCGTACAGTAAGATCATCAGTCATAGTCCGCACTGCCTTGGTAAGTATTAGGGAGCGACTTGTCATCCCCCTTACCGTACTCGATCGCTATGTTCCCGGCTCTCCCCGAACGTCCCCTGGCTTATGAGTTAGGTCGGATACGTACTGCGACCCAGGACGTTACATCACCCCCTTCACAAGGGTGAGCGCCCTCGCTCCACAACCCAATTGGGTACTGTAGTCAGTCTGACGTCTGTCTCGTGTTTGTCCCGTATCCTCAGAATGGCGTGTGCCCTCCCCAACTGCTTCGCCGAGTGTCGCGCACGATCAACATGCACGAAGATATCGTCTTCGAGCTTTTTGATCGCCGCCTCCAGCTCTTGTATGACTTCCTGGGACGCACGTTAGCGCCTCACCTCGGCTGCGAGGGAAATGTCCCCTAGCCTGGCAAGGGCCTCGTCTACCTGTCGCCGTCCCCGGAAGTCAGCGCGGAGGTACTGCAAGTCTTCTCGGGAGTACTCAGCTGCTGGTCCCATGTCCCGACATGGCTCGGCGTGTATATCTCCACGGTATATCGGTGCGGACCGCCCCATCGTCCCAAAGACCTCCGGTGTTATGACCGTGGTCTGACTTAGACCTCATCACGCGATGGCGAGGAACGTGACTTAGCAAATGTGTGTCAACACACGAAGGTGTGACCAGTTTCCAAGGACTCCTGAAAGAGCCTTCCTAAGGGAGCGGACTAGAAGCGGGAAGAAGGAACCCGACTAGATTCGAGAGTGATACAAGAGAGTCAAGCTGTCGACTACATCAGTCGACAGCTGCCTTATAACTAGTTCTTGACCGTACGCCTTCGTCAGCGATACAGCCACTACTACTAATGCTCAGTAATCGTCCACTAATACTAACGCCACAACTACTACCTATCAGTCATCGTCTCAGTCATTGTACAGTAATACTATCAGTAATCAACATAGTTTGTATGAGTAAGATTTGGGAGCGACTCGTCATCCTGCTTACGGTGGTAACCACGGCGAATCGTAACATCACCCCCTTTACAAGGGTGAGCGCCCACGCTCCACAACCCAGCTCGTCACTGTGGTAAGTCCGACGTCAGTCCCGTGCTCGTCGCGCACCCTTTTAAGGGCATGAGCCCGTCCCAGTTGCCTTGATGAGTGTATGGCCCTGTCGATGTGGACGAAGATGTCGTCCTCCAGCTTTTTGATGGCCTGCTCGAGTTCGGCTATGACTTCCATGGACGCGCGGTAGCGCCTCACCTCGGCTTGGAGGGAGATATCCCCCAATCGAGCGAGGGCCTCGTCTACCTGTTGCTTTCCACAGAAGTCAGCGCGGAAATACCCGAGCTCTTCACGGGTGTACTCAGCTGCGGGGCCCATGTCTCGACACGGTTCGGCGTGGATGTCGGCTTGGTAGATAGGGGAGTACTTCCCCATCGTCCCGAACGCCTCGGGGTTGTCGAGCATGCGGACGCGCACGTACTTCGCAGGGATTCTCCTCCCTTTGTGCTCGATGATCATGGGTACCCAATTCATCCCGTTGTTGAGGATGAATCCACCGGGAGTAGGCGATATGGCACGGAGAGGGAGTCACGTCGCATTCGTTCGGCGCGTAGTGACGGGCGATGGGTCGCGTTCTTCCCTATAGGGGGGTAGACCACGCGCCTCGTATCCCTGCTCCGCTGTTGGTCCATAGACAACAGCAACTGGAGGTGGTCGGGGCGCGTCATCCTCGGCTTCGCTGGCAACATTGCGGACTTGGTGAGGTACAGGGAGGGGAGCGCAGTGGCAGTAGTTGGGAGGGTTGTCGCATTGGATGCAGACAACCCGTGCTGCGTGGTAAGACTCGTCACTGCTGTCGTCTTCATCTTCGCTGTCGTCGTCGTCGACGGCAGTGGTGGCGAGCGACGTGGCAGACTGGTTGATGCTGCCGACGGCGGTAGTACTGATGGAGGCGGTGGACTGGTTGATACTTGCCTCATCAACAGGCGTATCCTCATCCTCCTCTCCGCTGCAGTCTTCTTCGTTATCTGGTCCGTCCTCCATGCGGACATCACCTCCTTCAAGAGGCCGTACTCCTGCCTCATCGTCCTCCACTCTGCCGCTTGCGAGTGTGGGGAATCGCCGGCGAGCCTCGGCCAGGTCTCGGGCGGCTTGGTCGTGTTCTGCGACGGCTCTGACATGCTCAAGGGCTGAGCAGAAAGGGTCGTCCACGTTGTTGTTGGTGTCGTAGGTGTCGAGGGTGTCGACGTTGGGGATGACAATGTCATCAAGGGCAATGGTGGAGAGAGGGACATATGCCATTGATTTGTAGGGGTGAGAAGAGGGTAATGTTTCCGACTTCAATGACGCTGCTTTTATGTGGGTTTCAGCCTTCGGGTTCAATCGTGCGAATTTCCTTATCTCTTCCTCCGCGTGGACATCGTTCCACGGGACCCATTGGTTTTCTGAGTCGGCGTAACCCTTCCACTTGATGAGGTATTGGAGTTTGCGCCCTCTCCCCGACCTTCTAGAGTCTATCACCTTTTCGACCTCGTATTCTTCCACGCCTTCAACCAATTCAGGTGGTGGGCGCAGGTAGTTTGCGCCGTGCATGCGTGTTTCTTTGTATGGCGTCAGCAGGTCTGTGTGGAATACGTCATGTATCTTCCATTGCGGTGGCAATTTGAGCCAATAATTCACAGGGGACATCACCTGGACGATCTCAAATGGGCCTTGTCTCCTAGGCGCCAACTTGGGAGTTGGCTGATTGGTTCGTAGGTTGCGCCCATCTAGCCATACTTGGTCTCCCAGGATGTATCTGGGCGTATCCTTGTGTTTGATCCACGACTTCTGCGCCTTTATCATGTTCTCCTGCGTGCTCCGACGGGCTTCCATCAGCTGTTCTAGTCTGGTAGATACGCTGGGCAGGTTGATCGTCCCTGGCGCCCATTTATTTCTAGGGTGGTACCCCATTAGCGTGAAAAACGGGGTTTGTTTCGTGGTGCTGTTCATCACGTTGTTGTGAGCGAATTCCGCTAGAGGTAATTGGGTGGCCCAGTTGTTTTGTTTTTGGTTTGCCCATAGTCGGAGGTACTGTTCCAACCACTGGTTAGTGCGTTCTGACTGTCCGTCGGTTCTAGGATGGTAGGCCATCGACACATTCTGTTGGATTTGGAGGGTCTTGCATAGTTCCCTCATGAATTTAGCCGCGAAGCGAGGGTCCCTATCGCTGATTATTTTGCTCGGGAGTCCGAATCGAGGGAGTACCTTTTGGGCGTATAGTATTGCAGTTTCTTCTCCCGACATTGATTCTCGACAGGGTAGGAATATTGACGCCTTCGAGCAATCGTGATCTGTAATCGTCAGAATCGAGTCGTATCCGTCTGATGGGGGTAACTTAGTTATGAAATCCACTGCGATAACTTCGAATGGGGTGGCTCCCAATCGCAGGTAGATTGGTTCGAACGGTGCTTTGGTGGGTCTCGTGTTGACCTTGTGTCGTTGACACTCGGCGCATCCTTGTACATAGTTCATGACGTCGTTCTTCATGTTTGGCCACCAATAGTGTCGGGATACCAACTCTTGCGTTTTTGCTATCCCTGGATGGCCGGTGGTTAATGAGTCATGATGTTGTGTTATGACTTCCCTTAGCTCTTCATCATTAGTGGTGGTAACCACTACTCTTCCATTCTTGAACCAAACACCGTCTATCATCTTTAGTTTATGTGGGTTTACCCACGCTTTGATCCTCGATTCTTCTTGTTTGACGGGGACTAGTGTAACCCCGGTGACCGTTCGTATGAATACTTTATTTGGTAACACCGTGACTCGGTCGTTGTCCTTTTCTCCAGTGTCGTAGTCTGGTCTTCTGGACAGGGCGTCGGCCCTACCGTTCGCTCTTCCTTTGAGATGATGTATCTCGATATCGTACTCTTCCAGTTCCAGTATGTAACGTTTCTACCAAACGTTGTTCCGACTTGGAACTCTTGATGGCCTTGAATCAAATAACAGACCGACGACAGCTGAATAACAATGGTCGAATGCGAAGACGAACCAAATGACAATGGCTTCGCCTTATACTGGAAGGATGCAACAGGGATCTTCAAGAGATGAGAGGAACAGGCACTAATAGCCAACACTTCTATTGACTGAGGAATAGACTCAAGGTAAACTCGAGGTAGATCTCAAGACAACGAAGATAAGGTCTCGTCTATCAAGACAGAGCACCTTATATACACTACAGGGCTGACTCCAAATCTGAGTCCCAAATAATAACAGGTATCGTACCATATTGTATCGTCCAATCAGCTATCAGGGATAAACGACCCAAGCTATCATCCAATCAATGAACAGGGATAAGCCCATACAGTACATGAGGCAGAAAGCCCCATTATGAGTCAGAGATAACACTATGTGACTCACTATCGTCCAATCATCGTCTGGCGCAACATCAGCGCATGATAAGTACAGCCATCAGGCAACATCAGAATGTTCCAATCAGAAAGAACTTAAACAGGACAGAGCCTAACCATGTTGGGAATCCCGCATCCAACTATACCCTCTCAGGAATTATATCTCGACCTGAGGTAACCGCTGTTCCCCCGTGACTTATCCTTTAGACCAGATCCCGTGGTCTGGGGGTAGCTGATCACATGACTAATCACGTGACTCAGACTTACACAGTCCTAAACGAACGACATCGCCAGTGTTGTTGTCCACAATGAAATGATCTTCAGTACTCAACATTCGCGCGACCTCATATGTCTCATCTGCATCCATCTGCAGCGTATCTTCGTCTTCTTCTTCAGTGAACCGCACTTCAGGGGGGTCTTCAGCATTCACAGGCAATGCGAATCGTACTTTCATCGGCTTGGTGACACCACTGGCCATGACACGTGATCCACACGTGACATTACCCTCTTTTCTAGGGAGGCGACCACGCCGTAGAGCCGTCTCAGGCTTTCTGGAATTTGGGCCAGTGGTTGGTCTTTTACCAAGAACTTTAGCACTCACAGGTGCACAGGGAAATCCCGACTTCTTTGTTTGATGTCTTTCAAATGCCCTCTTGATACCAGTGGGGGAGAGGGTCCGCCGCCCCAGCATATAGCAGTTTTCTTTTGAATGCCCTGGCTTCTTGCAATAGCCACAGGCCGCAGGAAGTTTCCTATGGGGACATTGCGAGCGCATATGGCCCGACTGCCGACAGTGATGACACACCGGTATGAATTGATCTCTGATCCTCCCCGCACTAGTGTCCATGGGGACAGGGAGGTCTGGCGCTTTGAAACTTTCAGCATGCCTTTCCCATATTGCAGGAACAGGTAGCGGCGCCAGTGCATGCATGGTTTGGTTCTCTCGTCCCCAGCCGGACGGTACTTCATAGTTTTGTCGCGTCATTTCGGACGGTTGTGCCTTGAACTTGTCTAGCGCTTGAAGCGCAGTGTCGACCTGGTATTGCCAGGAATTTGGGTCCACAGCAGCGGCATATACTGGCACACTCTGGGAAAAAGACCAGTCATCTGACAGATAGTTGTTGAGGGCCTCATACCCTCGCGTCTCGTATTTTTTCTCCGCCTCGGCAGGCGACTTCTTCAATTCTTCAGGATTCAGCATCCATGGAGGGTACAAATCCTTGTCTTCATCTGTAGGGGTAGCTAATCCCCAAGACCAGACGTCGTCCTCCTCCGTTGTTGTTTCACTTGCTTCTTCTTCTTCTCTAACCTCGTCAGGTTCTTCCGCCGTTATAGTCACATGCTCGATGGCCAGCTGATCTTCGTCAGACTGTGGCGGGGACTCGGAACGATGGCTACTCAGCTCAGAGCGTTCCTCATCGCGTACCCTCTTTTCTAGGGCCGCGGTCCAATCTTCGACCCTCTCTACATCTTCATGCAGACACACCATCCAAGAGGCGAACATCAATTCCTGCTGGAACTCTGAAAGCTGCACATCTGGTGCATAAGCTTCGGCATATCTGTTCAGCTCATTTAAAAAGAACTCAGCGTTCAGGGTAGAGCTACCCATAACTTGTTCTCCATCACTTGACCCTCCTTCACTTGACATGTTGATAAAGGCCTAAGGATCTTCGTTGTAATGTAACGTTTCTACCAAACGTTGTTCCGACTTGGAACTCTTGATGGCCTTGAATCAAATAACAGACCGACGACAGCTGAATAACAATGGTCGAATGCGAAGACGAACCAAATGACAATGGCTTCGCCTTATACTGGAAGGATGCAACAGGGATCTTCAAGAGATGAGAGGAACAGGCACTAATAGCCAACACTTCTATTGACTGAGGAATAGACTCAAGGTAAACTCAAGGTAGATCTCAAGACAACGAAGATAAGGTCTCGTCTATCAAGACAGAGCACCTTATATACACTACAGGGCTGACTCCAAATCTGAGTCCCAAATAATAACAGGTATCGTACCATATTGTATCGTCCAATCAGCTATCAGGGATAAACGACCCAAGCTATCATCCAATCAATGAACAGGGATAAGCCCATACAGTACATGAGGCAGAAAGCCCCATTATGAGTCAGAGATAACACTATGTGACTCACTATCGTCCAATCATCGTCTGGCGCAACATCAGCGCATGATAAGTACAGCCATCAGGCAACATCAGAATGTTCCAATCAGAAAGAACTTAAACAGGACAGAGCCTAACCATGTTGGGAATCCCGCATCCAACTATACCCTCTCAGGAATTATATCTCGACCTGAGGTAACCGCTGTTCCCCCGTGACTTATCCTTTAGACCAGATCCCGTGGTCTGGGGGTAGCTGATCACATGACTAATCACGTGACTCAGACTTACACAGTCCTAAACGAACGACATCGCCAGTGTTGTTGTCCACAATGAAATGATCTTCAGTACTCAACATTCGCGCGACCTCATATGTCTCATCTGCATCCATCTGCAGCGTATCTTCGTCTTCTTCTTCAGTGAACCGCACTTCAGGGGGGTCTTCAGCATTCACAGGCAATGCGAATCGTACTTTCATCGGCTTGGTGACACCACTGGCCATGACACGTGATCCGCACGTGACACAGTACTTCCCGAGCTACTCTTCGGCTAATCTTCTGTGGGTCTCGCCAGTACTGTAGGTTCATGTGATCCGAGAATACTCTGACCTTGTGTGGCGATCCCACCAATAGATATCTCCAATTCCGCAGTGCCTTCACGATGGCCAATAGTTCCAGGTTGTATATGTCGTAGTTTCGTTCGGCCTCGTTGAGGGTTGCCGAATAGAATGCGACTGGATGTTTCTTGCCATCGGATCCCTTTTGCATAAGGACGGCTCCTACCGCGAATCCTGATGCGTCCACTTCGAGATCGTATTGTTCCTTTGGGTCTGGATGAACGAGGATTGGGTTGCTTGTGACGCGTGCTTTAAGCGTCTCGAAGGCCTCTTGTTGGGTTGGCCCCCAATGCCATTCGACGTCCTTCCTTGTCAGCTCGTTCATTGGTTTGGCGATGTTGGCGAATCCTCGAATAAAAGGACGGTAGAAGTTGCAAAAACCCAAAAAACTGCGTACGTCCTTTACTTTGGTTGGTGTTGGCCATGTGCGGACGCCCGATACCTTCGCTGGATCCATGCGCGTCATCCCCTTTTCAAGGATTACCCCCAGGTAATCAATAGATGGAACGTGGAATGCGCATTTCGATAACTTGAAGTAGAGGTCATGGGCTGCCGCAACTGCAAGAACGGCCGAAACTGCAGCCGTGTGTGCTTGGTTCGTCTGTTGGAAAGTGCCACAGTCGTTGGTGGCAACCGCAATGTCGTCCATGTATATCCGTATTTGTGTGCCTTCTGTGGCGAACTTTGCGATGATTGGTTGGTATATCTCGTTCATGAAGGCCTGGAAGGTCGCTGGTGAGTTGCAAAGTCCGAAGTACATAACTGTAGGTTCAAAAAGTCCTCGTCTCGTTTTGAACGCTGCTTTGTGTTCATCTCCTTCCTTGATCCTGATGTTGTTATACCCCTGTCTGACATCGAACTTCGAAAACATGACCGTGCCGCCAAGGTCGCGCATCAAATCCACTATTAGTGGGAGCGGATATTGATTTCGCACCGTCCACCGGTTTATCGCTCGATAGTCTTGGACCGGGCGCAGTTTCCCATCCTTTTTCTTGATGAAGAAGAAAGAGGATGCGTAAGGTGATTGCGAGGGTCGGATGTAGCCCTTCTTGAGATGTTCGTCGATGAAGGCATCCAAGGCTTCATCCTCTGTTCGGGTCATGGGGTAGAGACGGCATGATATCGAGGTTGGCGCGTTTGGTTGAAGCGTTATTGCGTGATCACAAGGTCGTCTGTTGGGCAACCTTGTGGACGCTTCTTCATCGAATACCTTTCGAAAGGCCTCGTATTGCGTTGGCAGTATAGCGACGTCCTCATTTTTTGGTTTGGCCACGATGGCATGTTCAATTGCGGGAACCGTTGCTCTTTGATTCCGCGCGTCTTCGTCTAATTGTTCAGCGATGCTTTCCTTTGATGTGGTTAGGAGGTGAGCTAGTACGTTCCTCCTGTTGCTTGCGTTGACTGTTTTGATAGTGACTGGGAGGTGCGCTCGGTTGATGGTTCCCCTTTTCCAGTCAAACTGTGGTTCATAAGCCGCCAACCATGGATACCCGAACAGGATATCCTCTTTTCCTATGTTGGTGACTAAGAACTGCATCTCCTTGTCGTTTCCATTGACATTGACTCGGAGAATGACATATTTTGTTATATGTCCGGCTTTGTTTGTGGTGTCGTTGATATTGTAGATTCGTTTGGGCGTATCTAGCAATCGCGTTTTTATTCCCATTCGTTGGAGGAAGCTTTCGCTCACAAAATTATCAGTGGCTCCTGAGTCCACTAGTGCTTTTACTTCGGCTGTGTTGTAACGCGTGTGTAGCAGAACTGGAATTCGCATAGATTGGTAGCGCATGATGTACACAGAGTTACAATGAAGTGCCCTCACCCAGGCCGTCGGGTTCAGGCGTCTGAAAAATCCGTCCCCATCAATTTCTGTAGTATGAGGTCCTTTACATCGTCCCCTTCGCTGGCTACTCCCCTCAGCCAGTCTTCTGCCTTGTCTTCGCTGGTCACCGGCTGTTGTTCGGTGCTTCTTATCTGCGTCTGCCTTTTGTTTCGGCGTGGTTGGCGACAGTCTCGACTGATGTGCCCCATTTTGTCGCAGTTATAACAGCGGACCTGACTAAAGTCAGGTCAATTTCCTCGTTGCCTTTGTAGGTATCCCCCTCTTGGTGGGAAGGGGGGTCGTGGGGCTCTGAGCACGTCCTCTGCTCCTGCGAGTCTTCCTCGAACTCGATCTGTGCTTGTGTCCATTGCGTCGGGATGTGGTAGTGGGGCGAGGAGTTTTGCCAACGCTCCCGGTTGATTTTTGTTAGCGGACCCTTTGAACATGTCTAGGTTTCCGCGTACCGTCTGCATGTGGATCCACTTTTGCTGCCTTTTGAGGGCCGATGCTCTCCAGTCTTCGTAAGTCCTGGGGTCGTCGTGTTGATACATCGCTTCATAGAGCGTCCTTGGTAACCCTTTTATGAAGTACTTCAGGGTTTGTTCTGCGTTAATGTCGTAACCCGCGTAGCGAACGAGTTGTTCGAATAGAGCGATGTGATCGTCTATTTTTCCTTCCTTCATCTTTATTCCTGCGTCGAGCTGGGCTTGGGCTCTCTCCTTGCTGAGTACATCGGCGAATTGTCGCCGAAAGGCTTGTAGAACATTGTTCCACAGCCTGTTGTCGAACTGGCTGACCCCGCGTGATACTTCTCGTACCAACCATTGGTTGGCCGACATGACCCAGGCGTTAACCAGGTCCCCTTGAACGTAAGTGAGGAACAACATAGCTTTTTGGTATTTGTTCCTCATAGCCGTATGGCTAGTGTTGACTCCCGCATAGATCTCCCACTGGAGTATGAAGCCTTCGACTTTTGATCTTTCTCCGTTGAACAGACTTGGGGGGTTCCCTATGAACTTGTCTGTGGTGTTGCCGCCTCCCTGAGGCATTCCTGGCGGTCCTCCTCCTCCCATGGGTGGTGGTCCTCCTCCTCCCATGGGTGGTCCTCCTGGTGGGTTTCCTTGCTGTGGTTGCCGATAGGCTCTTCTCATTTGTTCGAATGGTCTGGGAGGTGGTTCGTTGTAGTCGAAATCGAACCCTCCTGGCTGGTCTGGCTGGTCTGGACCCATGGCTCGTTGGGCTGCTTGTATGTCTTCTGGGTCCATGTTTACAACATGGCCTGTTCTCTCATCGATGACCAATGGCATCGGTTCTTCGATCTGTGTTTGAGTGGCCATCCTAACTGGGTCAGGGATGTGTAACGTAGCTGTTTGAGTGATAATCTCCTCTACAGCGGGTTCTTCTTCTTGAACGTAGATAACTTCTGGCTCGTTCTCTGTTAATGGAGTTTGAGCCCGTTCGCTGGTGTGACTAGTGTCCGTCCTTGCTGGTGTTCTATGCTGGAGTTCTGGCGATAGAGGTTCTGAGTGCCTCTCTTCTTCTGGTGCTCCGTCGATTACTCCTTGCTCCTCGATGTCTCGAGCTTCTGATAGTGGGATGTTGCAGTTGAGGTCGTCTTCGGCTGGTCTAGCCGCTTCAAAATATTCTTGCATTCAGTTCCACCTGAGTTCTACCCAACAGCACCTTCCGTGATGAAAGATGATTGGGTGGAATCGTTGCGCTGTAGCTGCCTCGGCGTAGTAGCCGGTATTGAAGTGTTCTAATACTCCGCTTCGTCTGTCGTCTGGGATTGTCCTCCAACGGACTCGGTTGATAACGTATCTTGCAGGGGCGTCTCTCTCCCTAGAGTTGATGATGAAGGGTTGGAAGTCCCAACCGTCTTTGGTGGTGATCGGCGCCACGGCGTGTGAAGGGAGCTTGACTCTAATGTTATGACCGTGGTCTGACTTAGACCTCGTCACGCGATGGCGAGGAACGTGACTTAGCAAATGTGTGTCAACACACGAAGGTGTGACCAGTTTCCAAGGACTCCTGAAAGAGCCTTCCTAAGGGAGCGGACTAGAAGCGGGAAGAAGGAACCCGACTAGATTCGAGAGTGATACAAGAGAGTCAAGCTGTCGACTACATCAGTCGACAGCTGCCTTATAACTAGTTCTTGACCGTACGCCTTCGTCAGCGATACAGCCACTACTACTAATGCTCAGTAATCGTCCACTAATACTAACGCCACAACTACTACCTATCAGTCATCGTCTCAGTCATTGTACAGTAATACTATCAGTAATCAACATAGTTTGTATGAGTAAGATTTGGGAGCGACTCGTCATCCCGCTTACGGTGGTAACCATGGCGAATCGTAACATCCGGGTTATCGAGCATCCTTACCCACACGTATCTGGCGGGGATGCGACGACCCTCGTGTTCGATTACCATGGGGACCCAGTTCATCCCATTGTTGAGGACGAACCCACTGGGGGTAGGCGATATGGTACGGATAGGGCACCTCGGCGCATAGCGACAGGGGACGGATCGCGTGCCTCTCGGTATGGTGGTAGTCCTCGCGCCTCATAGCCGGCCTGTCACGGTTTGACATCTCACGGACTAACAGTCATCATCGTTACAAGGTCTCGGAGTTCGGGACGCTTACTACTTGGTTATGACTACGATAGTAAGCTGTTATTAGTCATGGACACTTACGCGTCGCCGGTGTTTGGGTTTGCCGGTGTTTCAGGTTATTGTAGTGACTCATTACTAGGATAGTTATACTAGGGTTTGGATTCTAAGCTGCGCTTTAAAGCCAGCGTGTAACTGTATATAAGTCATGTAGTAAAGACCAAGGCTCTCTAGCTTGGTCTTCTTGAATCATCACCATCTGTCTATTCTCTTCCCTTCCAATCTATCGATTGAAGCTTGTCCTTTGGGATACCCTAGTGTCAACCAAGCGACCTAGTGGCTGTGCAACTAAGTTGAGTTGCCTGTGATTGTCAAGATTCATCCATACACTCGAGTATCACGCCGCAGATCGGTTCAAGTTGAACCAGTGTTAGGTGATAACGCTACACGGCCTCGGCTGTCGGTCCATAGATGACAGCAATCGGCGGTGATCGCTCGTCGTCATCCATGGCTTCTTCGGTAGTGTTGTCGTCTTCATTGTTGATTCGAGGGGGGATGCGCATGGGAGCGCAATGACAGTAGCTTTGGGGGTTATCGCATCAGGTGCAGATAACGTGGGCGTCGTGGTACGAGCCGTGTGACACCGGCGGGCAGGAATGGATAAGTAGGGTTGGTGTTTCCCGACTTATGTCCAATATATCAACAACTAAGTGACTTTATTTTTATCCCGAGTTAATTTTATATAAAAATATTTGAACAATTAGAAATTAATCCCTTGCCTAAAAGAGCTCCGGTTATTTCCGAAAAAGTTTAAATTATATTGTGCTACCCAGGCCAAAATAACAATGTTATTTTAAATACTTTCGGAAATAACTCGAGACCTTTCAAGTAAGGGACTAATTTCGCATTGTTCAAGTCTTGTTATTTAAAATTAATTCACGATAACAATAAGTTTACTTAGCTGTCGATATATTGGACATAAGTCGAGAAACACCAACCCTACTTATCCATTCCCGCCCGCCGTGTGAACGTTGCAGCCCGTAACTCCGAGTTTGTCCTCACGCGACGCGTGCTTGCTCCACAGCACCTGCGTTCCCTCATCTATTAACTCCCCAAATCCTTCCATGTGTCAGCCCTTCACGTTCCCATCTTTTCCCATCTATTCGTCTCATTATGCACCCCCATCCTCCACACGTTCATCCTCAAGCTCTTGCTGGTCTCTCGTGCTGTTGCAAGCATGAGGGTGTGTGGCCTGGTAACCAAGGTTGAACTTGCAGCTGGCTTGCCGCTATCTCGGGGAGAAGAATGGTGGATAACTCAAGCACTGCAACTTTGATTCAATACGTGGTACGTGGCATGACTGCTGTCATCACCCCTCCTCCCCTGTGTGTTCAAGCAAAATGTTTTCCCCTCGCCACTATAGCTTGGCATAGACGTTAATGTAATACGATCGATCGAATTCCACTCGCGTTGGTGGAAGAAAGCCTTCTAAGCCGTTGAAGACATGAGTTATGAATCACCCGCAGAGGCAAACATATGCTCCATTCAATTGCCAATACTCATCCCGAATAGCGCCCTCGAGACTTACCTCTCCTATGCAGCCAGCGCAGAGCAAAGTAGTCGTAAGGGCTCAATCCCTTCTCTACACCCACGCCTCCGCTGCTGTCACTCGATGCTGCGATTCTCAAGTCACTTCTCCAAACGACATCGCTGTCTACATCATGCAACCCAACCGTCTCTCCCCCGACACCCATGCGGACGACTCCCTTCGATTCACATCTCAACAGCATCTCGCGTGCCACGGTTGCGTGCCCTGCGGCAACCTGCTGTGGACTGTCCTGCACTCTCAGGCACTCTTGAACGACCACCAACACCGCCGAATTCTGCAGGTCTACTAGGCGCCAATTCTTTCGAAACACCGTCCGTCGTCATTGGCGTGGGCCCTGGCGGTGCGCTTTTAGGACAGTTTGGCGCGCTCCTGGGCGCGCTTGGTGTATTATTCCTGTCGCACTACATTGGCTAGTGGGAGATTAAAAGGAGATGGAGTTCAACAGCCCAGTGTGTTTTTCCTGGCCTCGACAGAGTGCTGGAGTGCGACTGGAAGCGCATGACTTGCAAGCGGGTGCTTTTTGGGTGTATGTTTGTGTACAATGGGGCTCGCACAACATGACCTGATTGAACGCGGCCCCGTACTACCACCAGAGAGACCCATCATCGATGGTATGATTGCTCTCACCACGAACAACCAACCACGTATCCAATTGAATATCTCGTCATCACTGAATCGGTGCATATATTAGCAACATACCTACGCATATACCCTCTCCGTGAAGAGATGTACGTGCATCCTAGTGTCAGTTAGTTAAAGTTACGAAATGTCGCACCTTTTTTCGTGGACCAGACGCGCCCTAACCCATTTCCACTACTTTGCGTGCACCAGCACGTTAGGCAGGACTGTTTGGTGACGTAGTTCCTATCTTTTGCTGGGTAGAGCCGGGGATTGGAGAAGAGACAGAGACTTGGGTCTTTCATTAGACGTGACCGAGTCGTGCCCGTGCCTCGGCTCAGGCCCGCCAATTGGCCCGGGGAGGCGTATTCAAGTATGGGGTTGGTTTGAGGCATTGATTTCCAAGCAGCCTAGACGTGATCGAGCGTAGACATGACAGTCGGCCGGTGGTCGTATCTGCGTCTACTCTGTGCGGTTTTTTTTGAGATCGAGTCGACATGGAGGGCTTCGTAAGTAGAGAATGACAGGGGTAACCCCGGGGTATAAAATGTCTACCCGTACCCCTACCCGCCGAAAACCCCTACCCTCGTAAGGGGTAGGGGTTTTTGGCGGGTACAGGTAGGGGTAAAGTGGGGGTAGCGGGGGTAGGGGTTACACCCTGGGTAACGCATAGGGGTATGGATATTAACAGGCATTGTAACACGTTCTTGGACTAAGACAATCTAATCTCATATTGTATACCATCCTTTTCATGCACCGGATCCTCCCTTGACAACTATCCAGACGTGCGAAGTTAACGTAGTAGCAAAAAAGAGCTAAGGGTTTGTGATACGAATCAAGTCCCAGTCTTCTTCCAAATCGATTTCCTCGCCATCAACCTCTGGAAGGGCTGCGGCTGTTGCGCAGCAACTAGCGCAGCAAACAGTGTCATGGAGTCTCACCTTGTGAAGGTTTAGAGACTAATAGAGGTTTGTAGAGAGGAGTGCTCAAGTGTGCGTAGAGTGAACGACTTGTATTCTTAGAGGGGCTCTACTCCCCTCATTTATAGGAAAACCGGTCCCTATGGTCCACCCATGTCCGTTTGCGTAAAAGTGATGAGTAAAGGTGTCCACAATATCGCGTTTTCAGTGACGCCTGATGTGAAACACCCCAGAAGTCTTCAATATCACTACGTGTGATACTGATAAGACTTGCGCCCTCCATTTTGGAGTTGCGCCCACTTTGTGCGTAACGGAGTACCCTAATATGGTAATCATATGTACGATACTACTGTAATGTCGTAACTGCTATAGATAAGATATGTATGTACTTATTACGTTTCAACACTCCCCCTTGCTAAGTATACCGTGTATGTACTGAGCAAAGTAATATAGTACAGTAGAGATTATTGATGACAGCAATCAAAGAATCATTCACGTATTATTCGTAGGTTGTATTCCTTCATCATGTCATCGGTGTTGAGAGAGAAAGAGTCGCGTGAAGAAGATTGGGACTAAGACTGAACTTTTGGTAAAGCTCGATCTTTTCCACTTCTTTGCGAGTGTGCCACGCAAAGGCATTACTCGACACATCTTCTAAGATTATCGGGTCTGACTCGGATGCATAGGTATGCCATCTGAATGTAAGACTCTTCCGAGATCTATGCGACGATTTCGTTCTCTGTCTAGGATGAGTAAAACTCAAGTCCTAGTTGTTTCCTAAATTTAAGAAACTTTATGCGTCCCAGATTCTTAGTAAATAAATTGGCGGGGTTCTCGGCTCCTTCAATGAACAATAGTTCAATCTTCTTTAAGCGAATGACCTCGCGAATGTAGTGGTAGCGTAGGTCTATATGTTTTATTCGCTTTTCCTGTACAGGATTAGAAGCAAGGAATATGGAGCCTTGATTATCTCCGCATAATGGAATTGGTTCTAAGGATATTCCAATCTCTTCAAAGAGAGATCGAATCCAGACCAACTGTCTACTCGTATCTGAGATAGACATGTATTCTGCTTCTGTGGAAGACAGCGCAATTGATTTCTGCGCTCTAGAATTCCAACAGAATACTCCATTAGCTAATTTAACTAAGTAGCCCGTAGTAGACTTTCTCGTTGTTGGGTCAGAAGCCCAGTCAGAGTCCGCATATGCTAGTAAACCCCCATCGCTTTTGCCATCATAGACTAAAGCGTAACTAGAAGTACCAATTAGATAGCGGCAAATATATAGTGCCCTATTTAAATGGTCTTGTGTGGGGTTTGCAGCGTATTGCGCGAGTTTAGTCACTGCATAGGCAATGTCTGGTCGAGTTCCAATCATGATATATAGGAGTGATCCTATTACTTGTTGGAATGATGCGCGAATTTCTGGGTCTGGTGAACCTTTATTGGGTACTGGTTGATACCCTTCAGGTAGCGATGTGGGAACCGCTTTCGCGTTTGTGAGTTTAAAATGCTGCAGCACTTTATGTAGATAATCTACTTGATCAACAAGGATTCGACCCTTGGATTTAATTATGCGCATGCGTAAAAACTCTTGGGTATCACCAAGGTCACGACATTCCCAGATTTTCATAAAGTGTTCTTTTATGGAACTAATGTCAGACTTGTTCTTTCCAAGGAATAGAACATCATCGACATACACTATCACTACAATGGTTTTATCTGCGTTAACAAATAAACCTGAGCCTGATAGCAAGCGTGTGCATCCTATCGTAGCCATGGATTTATCAAGCGCTTTCCACCATGCTAAAGCAGCTTGTTTTAGTCCATATATGGCACGCTTTAAACGCATCACTTTATTTTTCTGGCGGGGTTTTTAAACCCTTCAGGTTGTTCCATATATAGTTCCTCATCGAGTTCACCATATAGGAAGGCTGTTTTGACGTCTAATCCGGAGATGTGCCAATCTTTTAACGCTGCAAGCGCTAACATCATCCGAACAGTCTCAAACCGTACCACAGGTGAGAATATTTCGTCATAATCAATGCCTTCAACCTGAGAAAAGCCTTTGGCTACAAGCCTGGCTTTCTTCCGGCCATCTGACTTTAAGTCAAATACCCATCGATTTCTGATGACCTTTCTGCCTTTCGGCGGGTCAACGAGTTCAAAGACTTTGCGTTTGCGAAGAGACTCTAACTCTTCACGACACGCTTTACGCCACTCCTCCTGTTTATCACTTGGCATTTTAAGAATGTCCCTAAAGGTCCATTCACATATATTGGAGGTATCAGGTGATTCCAGATCTAGCGGTGAAATTGCTTTGGCAAGCAATAGATCCAGGAATTTGACTCCCCCTTCCTGAGCAAGGCGGGTCAGCAACTGCTGATCTACTTCATCCTCTGAGTCATGCGAAGAGTCACTCTTTGTACTTGGAGGATCAGGTTCGATTTGCTCAGGAATTTCTCCTGGAATCGGCTGATCTTGGCGTAAATGCTGCCGAGAGCTACCCGGCTGGTTTGTTACCAGTTTTCGCCAAGTACGACTTCGCTCAATGTCTGCTAGTGTTTTACTAGGAGGTTTATCTCCATAGACATTTTCAGGAAGAGTAGTTGTTTTCCTCAAACGTCCAGATCTCCTCGGTTCAAATGGAGGAGGTACAGGATCTGGTACGTGAGGCGGAGCTTGCGGCTCATCAGGCTGGACAGCAGCCTCAGGTTCATCTGGAACCTGATCAACCCCGTCGGGTTGTCGAGCGCGTCTCCCTTTAAGAAGCTCGGGAAGTGGTGAGTCAAGATCACCAGGTGTTACGTGCGAGCAGCACGTGAGCCTGACTTAGGCGACTAAGGGGTGAACGCGGTGACTTAGCAAATGCTTGACTCTAGCGCGAAGGCAGAGTATCGTCTCAACGCTCGAAGGCGGAGTCTTGCTTCTTCTTTAGCTTGTGGGCTGGTCGCGACCCCGAAGGATGAGAGAACGAGAACTTCTGATAACAAGTTGAGAATGGTACAAGAAATCCAAGCTATCGACTACAACAGTCGATAGCTTCCTTATATCCTACTAGTGGGATCCGCCTTCGTCAGCGAGACCGCCACTACTACTATTTGCTAGGTAATCGTCCACAAGTATCAGTCATCGTATAGTAACACGTCAGTCAGCGTATCAGTCAGCCCGTTGTATCGTACAGTAAGCGTTCCATCAGTCATGCATCAGTACCGTAAGAGCCCTCCTAGATCACGTCCCATCGCTTATGGGTTAGGTCAGATACTCGCTATGACCCGGGACGTTACACCAGGAGTGGTGTCTTCAGACGCATCAATGGGTGGTTGATTAGATGGTGGTTTATTCAACTGGGTTGTTCCCCTTGTTCTACCGTCTTTTGGTCCAGTAGTACAATTAGGAAATAACATTTCATCAAACAGAGCTTTGTCTGAATAGAATACGGTATTATGATGTCGCATAAAGGCATCGCCTTTCATTCCAGAAGGTCTACCTAAGTAGATCATAAGCTCGCTTTTGGGGGATAATTTGTTTATACACCAAGCTTCTGGGATGTGCACATAAGCACCGCATCCAAATACTCTGAGATGTGAAATGTCTGGAATTTCATCGTTTAATAGAAAATATGGTGTTTGCCATTTAAGGCGACTCATAGGTGTTCTATTATAACAATGTACAGCATGTAATACTGCAAATTCCCACCAAGACTGTGGCATACAAGCATCAAGTCGCATTGACTGTGCTTTGTCCATTATAGTGCGCATAAAGCGTTCAGCACGCCCATTTTGCTGTGGCATGTGAGGTACGCTTTGTAGCACTGTAATGCTGTCATCCTTTAAAGTTTTAAGGAACACATCTGATTTATATTCACCGCCGGCATTGGACATCCACTCTTTTATGGTAGTGTTAAATTGATTTTTAATTAACGCTAACCATTGTTTAAGCGCGCCAATTGCCGAAGCTTTGTCGCGTAAGAGTGATACCCATGCGTATGAAGTATAATCGTCTAGAAAGACAATAAAATACTTATATTTATGATATGACGGTATAGGGAAGCTTTTCAGATCGGAATGAACCCGACTAAAGGGAGCTTTAGCCCTAGTATTAGATGGTGGATGAGATGCTGCAGGCATTTTGCCTTGCGCACATCCTGGACAAATACCATCAGTTGTAGGAATTGTGATTCCATCAGGAAAACCCTTTGTATAATCCTTTGCATGTCTTAGAACCTCTTTGGATGGGTGTTCAAGGCAACGATGCATAAGATCGTAATCTACTTTGTAGATCAGTGGCATTTCTGCCGACTGTGCTTCTACTTCAATAGATTGCGCATCTAGCCAATATAATGGATGTCCATTTAAAATGGGTTTACATTGGACAAATGATTGTACTTTATGGTATAAGGTAATATGTTGCGTGTTGCCCATTACACGCATACCTTGTTGTAAGAATGCTCCCATAGAAAGTGTTACGTCCCGGGTCATAGCGAGTATCTGACCTAACTCATAAGCGAGGGGACGTGATCAAGGGGACGCTTACTACTTCGCTGACTGACGGATGACTCATGATATCACCAATGTTGATTACTGATAGTATTACTGTACGATGACTGAGAGTAGTAGTTGTGGCGTTTGTATTAGTGGACGATTACCCAGCAGTAGTAGTAGTGGCTGTATCGCTGATGAAGGCGTACAGTCAAGAATCGGTTATAAGGTAGCTGTCGACTGATGTAGTCGACAGCTTGACACTCTTGTACCATTATCGAATCTAGTCGGGTTCCTCTCTATCCCGCCTCTAGTCGTCGCTCTCTTAGGGAGGCTCTTTCAAGAGTCCTCAAGACAAGTCACACCTCCGTGTGTTGACACGAGTTGCTAAGTCACAAATACTTGCCATCGCGTGTGGAGGTCTAAGTCAGACCACAATCGTAACATTAGTGTCAAGCTCTCCTTACACGCCATGGCGCCAATCACAACCAAGGACGGTTGGGAATTCCAACCCTTTCTAGTCAATTCTAGAGAAAGGGACGCCCCCGCAAGATACGTTATCAACAGAGTCCGTTGGAGGACAATCACAGACGACAGACGAAGCGGAGCATTAGACCACTTCAATACCGGCTACTACGCCGAGGCAGCTACAGCACAACGCTTTCACCCAATCATCTTTCATCACGGAAGGTGTTGTTGGGTAGAACTCAGGTGGAACCGAACACAAGAATACTTCGAAGCGGCTAGACCAGCCGGAGACGACCTCAACTGCAACATACTGCTAACAGACGCTCGAGACATTGAGGAACAGGGAGTAATCGACGGAGACGAAGCACCAGAAGAAGAAGAAAGGGTCTCAGAACCTTTATCACCAGAACTCCAGCATAGGACGCCAGCAAGGACAGACACCAGTCACACCAGCGAACGGGCTCAAACTCCATTAACAGAGAACGAGCCAGAAGTCATCTACATTCAAGAAGAAGAACCTGCTGTAGAAGAGATTATCACGCAAACAGCTACGTTACACATCCCTGACCCAATTAGGATGGCCACTCAAACACAGGTCGAAGAACCTATGCCGTTAGTCATCGACGAAAGGACAGGCCATGTCGTAAACATGGACCCAGAAGACGTACAAGCAGCTCGATGAGCCATGGGACCAGACGAGCCAGATCAACCAGGAGGGTTCGATTTCGATTACAACGAACCACCTCCTAGACCATTCGAGCAAATAGGAAGGGCTTACAGACAACAAAATCAAGGAGGAGGCCCACCAGGAGGACCGCCAATGCAAGGAGGAGGAGGACCACCTATGGGAGGAGGAGGACCACCACCCGTGGGAGGAGGAGGACCTCCCAGAGCGCCTCAAGGAGTCGGCAACACCACAGACAAGTTCATAGGAAACCCCCCAAATCTATTCAGCGGAGAAAGATCAAAAGTCGAGGGTTTCATACTCCAATGGGAGATCTACGCAGGAGTCAACGCAAGCAACACAGCTATGAGGAACAAATATCAAAAAGCTATGTTGTTCCTCACTTACGTTCAAGGGGACCTGGTTAACACCTGGGTCATGTCAGCCAATCAATGGTTGATACGGGAAGTATCACGAGGCGTCAGCCAGTTCGACAACCGGCTGTGGAACAATGTTCTGCAAGCCTTTCGACGACAATTCGCTGATGTACTCAGCAAGGAAAGAGCCCAGGCTCAGCTAGACGCAGGAATCAAGATGAAGGAAGGAAAAATAGACGATTATATCGCTCTATTCGAACAACTCGTTCGCTACGCGGGTTACGACATCAACGCAGAACAAACCCTGAAATATTTCATAAAAGGGTTACCAAGGACGCTCTATGAAGCGATGTATCAACACGACGATCCCAGAACCTACGAAGACTGGAGGGCATCAGCTCTCAAAAGACAACAAAAGTGGATCCACATGCAGACGGTACGCGGGAACCTAGACCTGTTTAAAGGGTCCGCTAACAAAAATCAAACGGGAGCATTGGCCAAATTGCTCGCCCCATTATCACACCCCGATGCTATGGATACATCGGCGGATCGAGTCAGAGGAAGACTCGCGGGAGCAGAAGACATCGTCAACGCCCCCGACCTCCTTTCCCTCCACGAGGGGGTATCTGCAAAGGCAACGAAACAACAAGCAGACTTTAGCCAAGTCCGCTGCTACAACTGCGACAAAATGGGGCACATCAGCCGAGACTGTCGCCAACCAAGGAGAAAAGACGCCAGCAGATCAGGAGTGTTGAGGAAAGGCCAAAGACCGATGAAGACAAGGCCGACGACTGGCTAAGGGGAGTAGCCAGCGAAGGAGACGACGTAAAGGACCTCATCCTGCAAAAGTTGATGGGGACGGATTTTTCAGACGCCTGAACCCGACGGCCTGGGTGAGGGCACTTCATTGTAACTCTGTGTATATCATGCGCTACCGTTCTATGCGAATCCCAGTTCAGTTACACACGCGTTACAACACGGCCGAGATAAAAGCACTAGTGGACTCTGGAGCCACTGATAACTTCGTGAGCGAACACTTTCTCCAGCGAATGGGGATAAAAACACGACCATTAGAGATACCCAAACGAATATACAACATCGACGATACAACAAACAAGGCCGGAAGGATAACCCATTATGTCATTCTCCACGTAAATGTAAACGGGAATGACAAAGAAATGAGGTTCCTGGTCACTAACATAGGAAAAGAAGACCTATTGTTTGGGTATCCATGGCTAGCAGCTACGAACCAAGTTCAATTGGAAGCGAGGAACAATCGATCAAAGGCACCTTCCCGTCACTGTCAAAACAGTCAATGCAAACAACCGAAGAGATGTACTAGCTCATCTCCTAACGAAGAATCATATCGAACAACAACTAGAAGAGAAGAAATGCGCGGACGAAGAGTAATGATCCCCGCAGTTGAACACGCTATCGCGGCAAAACCCAAGGAGGAGAAAAGTGCCGTATTACCGCCACAATACGAAGCATATCGCAAGGTATTTGACGAGGACGCCTCAACAAGGTTACCAAACCGACGATCCTGCGACCACGCCATTACACTCCAACCTAACGCACCGACATCCATCACATGTCGGCTCTATCCAATGACTCGAACAGAAGATGAAGCATTGGACGCCTTCATCGACGAACATCTCGCCAAAGGGTATATCAGACCCTCACAATCGCCTTACGCATCGTCTTCTTTTTCATCAAGAAAAAGGACGGAAAACTTCGACCAGTCCAAGACTATCGCGCAATAAATCGGTGGACGGTAAAGAACCAATATCCGCTACCTCTAATAACAGACCTTATGCGCGACCTGGGAGGAGCGGTTATGTTTTCAAAGTTCGATGTTCGACAGGGGTACAACAACATCAGAATCAAGGAAGGAGACGAACACAAAGCGGCGTTCAAAACGAGACGGGACTTTTTGAACCAACGGTCATGTATTTTGGCCTTTGTAACTCACCCGCAACCTTCCAGGCGTTCATGAACGAGATCTACCAACCCGTCATTGCCGCATTCGCACCAAAGGCACACAAATACGAATTACATGGACGACATCGCAGTCGCCACTAACGACTGTGGCACCTTTCATCAGACAAACGAAGCACACACAGCTGCAGTTTCTGCCATTCTGGCAGTCGCGGCCGCCCACGATCTCTACTTCAAATATCGAAATGCGCATTCCACGTTCCGTCTATTGATTACCTGGGGGTAATCCTTGAAAAGGGGATGACGCGCATGGATCCAGCAAAGGTCACGGGTGTCCGCACGTGGCCGATACCATCAAAAGTCAAGGACGTACGCAGTTTTTTGGGTTTTTGCAACTTTTACCGTCCCTTTATTAGAGGATTCGCAAATATCGCCAAACCAATGAATGAGCTAACAAGGAAGGACGCGAATGGCATTGGGGACCAGCCCACCAAACCGCCTTCGAAACGCTCAAAGAACGCATAACGAGCAACCCGGTTCTCGCCCACCCAGATCCAAACGAACAATACGACCTCGAAGTAGACGCATCAGGGTTCGCAGTAGGAGCCGTACTAATGCAGAAGGGATCCGATGGCAAGAGACACCCGATAGCATTCTATTCGGCCACCCTCAACGAAGCCGAACGGAACTACGAATATACAACTTGGAACTACTAGCCATCGTGAAGGCGTTACGAAACTGGAGGTACCTATTGGTGGGGTCGCCCACAAGGTCAGAGTATTCTCAGACCATATGAACCTACAATACTGGCGAGACCCACAGAAGATCAGTCGAAGAGTAGCCCGAGAGGTACTGGAATTGGAAGAATACGATATCGAGATACACCATCTCAAAGGACGAGCCAACGGTAGAGCAGACGCGTTATCCAGAAGACCAGACTACACACTGGTGACAAGGATAACGACCGAATCACGGTACTACCAAACAGAATATTCATATGGACAGTCACAGGGGTTACGCCAACATCCATTGAACAGGAAGAAACCCGAATCAAAGCATGGGTAAGTCCCCATGAACTCAAGAAGATAGAGGGGTATGGTTCAAGAACGGAAGAGTAGTGGTCACCACGACAAAAGACGAGAATTAAGGAAAGTCATCGAACCATACCACGATGCGTTAACGGCAGGACACCCAGGAATAGCAAAAACACAAGAATTGCTAAGCCGCATTACTGGTGGCCAAACATGAAGAACGACGTCATAAGCTACGTACGAGGGTGCGCGAGTGTCAACGACACAAGGTCAACACCGCCCCACCAAAGCACCATTCGAACCAATTTACCCTCAGGAAGGGGCCACCCCATTCGAAGTAATCGCGGTGGATTTCATCACCAAACTACCACCATCGAATGGTTACGACTCTATACTAACGATCACGGACCATGATTGTTCCAAAGCAGCGATATTCCTACCCTGCAAAGAAACAATAACTGGGGAAGAAACCGCGATGTTGTATGCTCAGAAAGTGCTCCCGCGATTCGGACTCCCTAGCAAGATCATCAGCGATCGGGACCCTCGCTTTGCGGCAAAGTTCATGAGGGAATTATGCAAAACCCTTCAGATTCAGCAGAACATATCAACGGCCTATCACCCCAGGACGGACGGACAATCAGAACGCACAAATCAGTGGCTGGAACAATATCTCCGACTATGGGCCAATGAACGACAGGACAACTGGGCCCTGCAACTACCCCTAGCGGAGTTTGCCCACAACAACGCGATAAGCAGCACCACGAAACAAACCCCATTCTTTACACTGATGGGGTATCACCCTAGAGATAAATGGGCGCCAGGGACCATCAGCCTGCCCAGCGTATCTACCCGGATGGCACAACTAAAGGAAGCCCGTCGGAGCGCGCAGGAGAACATGATCAAGGCCCAGAAGTCATGGGTCAAACACAAAGACACGCCAAGATACGCCCTGGGAGACCAGGTATGGTTAGATGGGCGCAACCTGCGAATCAATCAACCAGCCGCCAAGCTTGCGCCCAGAAGACAGGGACCGTTCGAAGTCGTACAGGTGATGTCCCCTGTGAATTACCGGCTCAAACTACCCCCGCAGTGGAAGATACATGACATGTTTCATACAGATCTGCTGACGCCTTACAAAGAAACATGTATGCACAGCGTAAACTACCTACGCCCCCCACCCGAGTTGGTTGAAGGCGTGGAAGAATACAAGGTCGAAAAGGTGATAGACTCCAGAAGGTCAGGTCGAGGGCGTAAACTTCAATACCTCATCAAGTGGAAGGGATACGCGGACTCGGAAAACCAGTGGGTGCCATGGAACGACGTCCATGCGGAAGAGGAGATAAGGAAGTTTGCACGCTTGAACCCGAAGGCTGAAACTCACATAAAAGCAGCCTTGACAGTACCGTCTACCCCATCACCTCTCCTACCTTCTCATACAATGTCTCATGTCCCTCTCACCATTATCAACATTGACGAGATCACCATCCCCCATGTTGACACACTCAGCACCTATGACGGCAATAACAACATCGATGACCCACTCTGCTCAGCCGTCGAGCACGTCAGGGCCACAGCTGAACGAGACCAAGCCGCCCGAGACCTGGCCGAGGCTCGCCGGCGATTCCCCACACCCGCAAGCGGAAGAATGGAGGAAGATGAGGCGGGAATACGGCCTATTGAAGGAGGTAATGACAGCGTGGAGGACGGATCAAGTGGTGAAGAGGACGGCAGCGGAGAGGAGGATGAGGATACACCTATTAACGAGGCGAGTGTCAACCAGTCCGCCAGCTCCCTCACTACCACCGTCGTCGGTAGCCACCACACCTCCGCCACCTCACTCGCCACAGCTGTCGACGACGCTACCGATAGTGAAGACGAAGACGACAGCAGCGACGAGTCCTACCACGCAGCCAGGGTCGTCTGCATCCAGTGCGACAACCCCCCAACTATTGCCACTGCGCTCCCGTGCCTATACCTCCCCACGTCCGCGCCATTGCCGGAGAAGCCGAAGATGACGCGCGCCGACCACCTCCAGTTGCTGTTGTCTACGGACCAACGGCGGAACAGGGATACGAAGCGCGCGGTCTACCCCCCTATACGAGGGAAGGAAGCGACCCATCACCCTTCGCTACGCGCCGAACGTATGCGACGCGGCTCCCTCTCCGTGCCGTATCGCCTACTCCCGGCAGATTCATCCTCAACAACGGGATGAACTGGGTACCGATGGTCATTGAGGACGAAGGACGTCGAGTCCCAGCCAAGTACGTGCGTGTCCGCATGCTAGACAACCCCGAGGTGTTCGGGACAATGGGGAAGTATTCCCCCGTTTACCGAGCCGATATCCACGCCGAACCATGCCGAGACATGGGCCCCGCAGCTGAGTACACTCGTGAAGAGCTCGGCTACTTCCGCGCTGACTTCCGTGGAAAGCGACAGGTAGATGAGGCTCTCGCTAGGCTGGGGGACATCTCCCTCCAAGCTGAGGTGAGACGCTACCGCGCGTCCATGGAAGTCGTGGCCGAGCTCGAACAAGCCATCAAGAAGCTGGAGGACGACATCTTCGTCCACATCGACAGGGCCATGCACTCGTCCAGGCGCTTGGGACGCGCTCATGCCCTTCGACGGGTGCGCGACGAACACGAGACGGATGTCGGACTTACCACGGTAACGAGTTGGGTTGTGGAGCGTGGGCGCTCACCCTTGTAAAGGGGGTGATGTTACGTCCCGGGTCATAGCGAGTATCTGACCTAACTCATAAGCGAGGGGACGTGATCAAGGGGATGCTTACTACTTCGTGACTGACGGATGACTCATGATCTGAACTATGTTGATTACTGATAGTGTTACTGTACGATGACTGAGAGCTTACTGTACGATGACTGAGAGTAGTAGTAGTTGTGGCGTTTGTATTAGTGGACGATTACCCAGCATTTGTAGTAGTGGCTGTATCGCTGACGAAGGCGTACAGTCAAGAATCGGTTATAAGGTAGCTGTCGACTGATGTAGTCGACAGCTTGACTCTCTTGTATCATTCTCGAATCTAGTCGGGTTTCTCTCTATCCCGCCTCTAGTCGTCGCTCTCTTAGGGAGGCTCTTTCAAGGGTCCTCAAGACAAGTCACACCTTCGTGTGTTGACACGAGTCGCTAAGTCACGTTACTTGCCATCGCGTGTGGAGGTCTAAGTCAGACCACAACCGTAACATCAAGGTATTGTTGGATCTTTAAGTCAATATTTGTATTTTGATAGCTCTGCTCTGCTTGAGATAGAGCTGATTGGAATGTATTTGAGACCCGCAAGAATGTGGCTTGCTTCAAAATAAGGATGATAGCTTTTACAAAAGTTGAATATTCTTCAAAAAGAATTAAAAATGAAGTACCAATGATCAAATGATGGTGGCTAGCACCATTAACAACAAGCTAGAGGGCATGATAAGCAATGGAAACCAATGCATGATAGAGAGATGAACACATTTTGAATAGTGGGAAGTGACTTGATATATTCTGCCTTGTAGTGAAGTGAGAGTTTTGCTTTATGAATTTAAGGAGTGCACTTACAATCTGAGAATAGAAAAATAGAAAGATCATTGACTTACTTGCAAAAAATGGTGCACACGTACATTCTAATAGGCCAGAGGTGAGATGATAATGAATGGGCATCATTAACTGAAAAATGAAAACAAGACAGGTAGTCACTCACAAGCTGAGGAGACAGGTCAGGTGTTGTGAGTAGGCTTAAAATGAGGCAAGGCACCACAGTCACTCACCACCTGAAGAGCCAAGGACAGTTAGTTGTCTTCAGCAGGTTGAAATACAGTGAGGCATCATAATCACTTACTGCCTGGAGAACCAAGAAGAGATGTCATCAGCAGGCTAGAAATGCAGTGAGGCACCATAGCTACTTGCCATCTAGAGACCCAAGAACAGGTGTCATTAGCAGGGACTAGAAAGCTTGTATGGCACCACAGCCACTTACACACTGAGAGCCAGGAAAAGGTGTTATCAGCAAGCTGAAAATGTAATATGGTACCACAGCCACTCACATACTGAAGAGCAAAGGGCAGACTTTATCAGGTAGAAAGGTAGTGAGGCATCACAGCCACTCACATCCTGAAGAACCAAAGACAGTCATCAGCAGGCTGGAAATGTAATGAGGCACCACAGCCACTCACCAACTGATTGAAGAACAGGTGTCATCAGCAGGCTAGAATTGCAGTTAAGCACTGAGGCCACTCACTTGCTGGAAAATCAAGGACAGGTGTTATCAACAAGCCAGAAATGAACTGAGGCACCCACTCACATGCTAGAGAGCCAAGGACAGTTGTCATCAGCAGGTTAAAATTTAAGTAAGGTACCACAACCACCCACCAACTGGAGAGCCAAGGACACATGTCATCAACAAGCCAGAAATGAAGTGAGGCACCCACTCACATGCTAGAGAGCCAAGATAGGTGTTCTCAGCAGGCTAGAAATGAAGTGAGACACTACAGCCACTCACATACTAGAGAACCAAGAACAGGTCTCATCAGCAGGCTAGAGATGCACTGAGACACCTAGCCACTTACATACTGGAGAGCCAAGGACAGGTGTCATTAGCAGGTTAGAAATGGTGTAAGGCATCACAGCTACTCACAGACTAGAGAGCCAAGGACAGGTGTCATCAGCAGGCTAGAAATGCAGTGTGTAACGTCCCGGGTCATAGTAGGTATCTGACCTAACCCATAAGCGATGGGACGTGATCAAAGGGGTGCTTACTGTTCGTCTCTGACTGATGCTCGTGGACTGACTCATTCATACGTTGTTGATTACTGATAGTTTTACCAAGCCAGTTGATGTTACTGACTGTACGATTACTGAGCAGTAGTAGTTGTGGCGTTCGTATTAGTGGACGATTATCCAGCAGGTAGTAGTAGTGGCGGTCTCGCTGACGAAGGCGGATCGCGCGATAGTGTTATAAGGAAGCTATCGACTGTTGTGGTCGATAGCTTGGATTTCTTGTACATTCTCAGACTCGTTAATCCAAAGCCGGGTTTCCACCTCTACTCTCTCGTCCCTTGGGACCGCGTGTTCAAAGTATCAACTCCGCCTTCGTGCGTTGAGGCGTCGCTCAGCCTTTGTGCTTGAGTAAGATCACTGCTAAGTCATCGCGTTCAATCTACGTAGCCCAAGTCAGGCTCACGTGCTGCTCGCACGTAACATTAAATCCAAGCTCTTCAAACTTTTCGAACGCCGTGGCGACTCTCAATACAAAAGACGGTTGGGACTTTGTACCCTATCGTATCGACGCAAGAGAACGGGACGCACCTACGCGATACCTCGTAGGACGAGTAAGGTGGCGACACGTACCAGACACCAGAAGATCAGAGGAAAACAACACCGGATACTACGCAGAAGCGGCTACATCACAACGCTTCCACCCGGTAGTATTCAACAGAGAGCGCTGTTGCTGGATCGAACTTAGGTGGAGTAACACCAACAACTACTTCGAAGCAACACGACCAGCCGCCGACGACCTAAACATCAACATACCACTAGTCGACGCACGACCAATTGATCAACAAGGGCCCATAGACGGCCAACAAGAAGAAGTACCAAACCTCGACACAGAACCACCTAGGACGGAATTTCAGCTACGAACAGCCAGTCCACCCCAGTCAAGCCACACTAGCGAAAGATCGCCAACCCCTCGAAGCGAAGGTGAACCGGAAGAAATTGCGGTACAATCACCAGAAGTAGACGCATTAGCCGCGCAAACAGCTGAGTTGCATATTCCCGAACCTATCAGGGGAATGCCATACAGCTACATGACTACCCAAACAGAAGTCTCACCACCCCGACTCGTCATCAACGAACAGACGGGTCATGTCCAACAACTACAGCCAGAAGATATGGAAGCCGTCAATCGAGCCATGGGACCAGACGTCCCTGACGCACCAAGCATTCCTGAAGGAACTGATATGTTCTACGAATTCAGGCTCAACCGCAATAGGGTACCGTCACCAGACAATCGACCCTTTCCACCACTAAGAAGACCACCGGGAGGAGGACCACCCAGAGGAGGACCACCAGGAGGAGGACCACCAGGAGGAGGACCACCCGGAGGAGGACCACCTGGAGGAGGACCACCCCTCGCAGGACCCGCAGTAGCCATGCAGGGAGGAAACGACAAATTCATCGGAAACCCGCCACCTACATTCACAGGACAAAGATCGCAAGCCGAGGCGTTCATCCTCCAATGGGAGGTCTACGCAGGAGTCAACGCAAACCATTCGGCCATGATAAACAAGTACCAAAAAGCTATGTTATTCCTAACATACATTCAAGGAAACGCGGTTAACCAATGGGTTATGTCCGCCAGCCGATGGCTCGTAAATGAAGTAGCAACAGGGACCAGTCAATTGACAATAGGTTATGGGAGAACCTACTCGGCGCATTTCAGAGACAGTTCGGCGACGTTCTTAGCAAAGAACGAGCGCAAGCACAACTGGATGCGGGAATACACATGAAGGACGGCAAGATCGACGACTATATCGCCCTATACGAACAACTCGTCCGACATGCGGGGTATAACATCAACAACGAGCAAACGCTCAAATACTTCACAAAAGGACTACCAAGAGCACTATACGAGACCATGTACCAACATGACGACCCTCGAAACTACGAAGAATGGAGGGAATCCGCCCTAAAAAGGCAACAGAAGTGGATCCACATGCAGACGGTCAGGGGAAACCTTGACGCATTCAAACCAGGACGCGCGACAGGAGGAGCACTAGCTAAGTTGCTTGCACCACTACAGAATGATGACCGAATGGATACATCAGCAGATCGAGTGCGAGGACGGCTAGCAGGGGCCGAAGAAATCATAGCAAATCACCCTAGGAACACCAGACCACCATTCCCACCACGAGGGGGATTCATACAGCGACAATTCAAACGAGACCATAGTCAAACGCAGTGTTACAACTGCCAGAAGATGGGTCACATTAGCCGCGACTGCAGACAACCTCGCAGACGCCGTGATACCCAAGTACGCACTACGGAAGCAGCTGCAGAAGCCCCACACACCAAAGAAGAAAGAGCGGCGGAATGGCTACGAGGAGTAGCAGGAGACGATGAAGAGGTCAAGGACCTGGTCCTACAACAATTGATGGGACAGGATTTTGGAAGCGCCTGAACCCGGCGGCCTGGGTGAGGGCAATACGTTGTAACTCTGTGTACATTATGCGCTACCGTTCTATGAGAGTACCAGTGTCTATTCGCGCAAGTTACAATATGGCCGACATCAAAGCGTTGGTGGACTCAGGAGCCACCGACAACTTCATTCATCCACAATTCGTCAAAAGAATGGGGTTAGGACAACGGGCACTAGATAAGCCCAAAAATATCTATAACATAGACGATACCACTAATAAAGCGGGACAGATCACACACTATCTAACGCTTAACGTGGAAACCGGAAGGACAAAGAAGGAAATGCGCTTCCTCATCACCGACATAGGAAAGGAAGACATACTGCTGGGATATCCATGGCTCGCAACATACGAACCAAGATTCAGTTGGCGCCACGCCACTATAGATGAGAAGCAACTCCCTATAGTATTACGAACCATTAACCCAGGCGACAGGAAAGCAGTATTGGCAAGGTTATTAACAGAAGAACAAAACGACACAAGAGTATCACGATTGTTCACAACAGAGGCAAAAGAACAAATCGTCACAACTCTAAAAAACCAAGTATACGGACGAAGATCGGCGGTGGAGCTCGCGGTAGATGCCAAGCAATATACCGCAGAAGTCAAAATACCAGCGGAATACCAACACTTCGCAAAGGTATTCAGTGAAGAAGAATCAAAACGGTTTCCTCCAAAGAGGAGCTGCGATCACGCAATCGAGTTCAAGAAAGGAGTGCCCGACGTAATAGACTGCAAAGTCTATCCAATGACAAGGACAGAAGACGAGGCGCTAGACAATTTCATAGATGAACAAATGGAGAAGGGATACATCCGTCCCTCAAAATCCCCGTATGCATCATCATTCTTCTTTATCAAAAAGAAGGACGGAAAGCTACGACCCGTACAGGACTATCGACGAATCAACGAGTGGACAATACGAAACCAGTATCCACTCCCACTCATTGATGATCTCATCAGAGACCTTGGAGGAGCACAAATATTTAGCAAGCTCGACGTTCGCCAAGGATACAACAACATCAGGATCAAAGAAGGAGATGAACATAAAGCCGCGTTTAAAACACGACGCGGACTTTTCGAACCAACAGTCATGTACTTTGGGCTGTGCAACTCGCCAGCAACGTTCCAAAGCTTCATGAATGAGATATACCAACCAACGATAGCAAAACACGAACCCAACGGAACAATCATTCGGGTCTACATGGACGATATCGCCATAGCCACAAAACGACAAGAAAACACACTCGAACAACACCAGAAAGCGGTGTGCGATGTCCTAGAAGTCGCTCAAAAACACGACCTCTTCTTCAAACCCGAGAAATGCGTATTCAACGCGGCCAGTATCGATTACCTGGGGGTAATCCTTGAAGAGGGGGTAACACGCATGGACCCTATCAAAATTTCGGGTGTTCGCGACTGGACATCCCCCACATCAGTGAAGGACGTACGTTCCTTCCTAGGGTTCTGCAACTTTTACAGGCAATTCATCAAAGGATTCGCAAATATTGCCAAACCACTAAACGAACTAACGCGCAAAGATGAACCATGGCAATGGACAGCAAGACACCAAACAGCGTTCGATACGCTCAAACGACGAATCACAACAGAACCCATACTGGCACATGCGGATCAGAAACAACAATTCGATCTAGAAGTGGATGCATCAGGGTTCGCTGTAGGAGCAGTGCTACTACAAAAGAAATCGGATGGAAAACGACACCCTGTGGGGTACTACTCAGCAACACTCAACGCTGCCGAGCGAAATTACGATATATACAACCTGGAGTTGTTGGCCATTGTAAAAGCGTTGAGGAACTGGAGACACTTACTGGCGGGATCTACACACAAAGTACGCATCTTTTCGGACCATCTCAACCTACGCTACTGGCGAGATCCCCAGAAAATCAGCCGACGAATCGCTCGAGAAGTACTGGAGTTGGCAGAGTACAACTTCGAGATACACCACGTCAAAGGAACGGCAAACGGAAGAGCCGATGCACTATCACGACGAACCGATTACGACCAAGGAGAAAAGGACAACGAGAATGTCACCGTCCTACCAGACAAACTGTTCGTGCGAACAATCAATACGCAAGACGAACAAAGAATACGCAAATGGGTTGACCCCCACAAACTAACCAAAGCAGACGGAATATGGTGGTACCAAGGACAAAGACGAGTCGTCACAGGGACACAAGAGGAAATTAGAGAAGTAATTTCCACACATCATGACCCCCCCGTTCATGGACACCCAGGAATCAACCGAACGACCCAAATAGTGGAACGCCACTACTGGTGGCCCACGATGAAACAAGATATCACTGAATATGTGCGAGGATGTGCGGAGTGCCAGCGATGCAAGGTAAATACACAAAGGACGAAGGCGCCGTTACAGCCAATATTCCCAAAACCAGAAGCGACACCGTTCGAGGTGGTAGCGCTCGACTTCATTACCAAACTTCCGAAGTCCAGGGATTACGACTCCATACTAACAGTCACTGACCACGACTGTTCAAAAGCGTCCATATTCATACCATGCAAAGAAGAGATATCGGGTGAAGAGACAGCCGCACTATACGCCAAACATGTGGTCGCACGATTTGGCCTGCCAACAAAACTGATCAGCGACCGAGATCCCCGGTTCGCATCAAAGTTCACAAGAGAACTATGTCGAATATTGGGGATACAGCAGAATATTTCAACCGCCTACCATCCACGAACGGACGGACAATCGGAGCGAACAAATCAATGGCTAGAACAATACCTCCGACTCTGGGCCAACGAGAGGCAGAACAATTGGGCCGACCACCTAGCATTAGCTGAGTTCGCACATAATAATTGGATGAACGAATCCACACGCGAAACTCCATTCAGGTTGCTAATGGGATACCATCCGCATACTAATTGGACGGATAAGAAATCACCCATACCACAGGTCACGACCAGACTAGAACAATTAAAGGAGATAAGAAATCAGGCACAAGGACAAATGCGCCGAGCGCAACAGTCATGGGTCAAACATCGTGACACCCCCAAATATCAGCTGGGAGATAAGGTGTGGTTAGAAGGACGCCACTTACGAACCAACCAGCCAACCACAAAGCTTGCGCCTCGGAGACATGGACCATTCGAGATCGTCCAGGTGATGTCTCCTGTCAACTATCGACTCAAACTTCCCACGCAGTGGAGCATCCATGATGTGTTTCACATAGATCTTCTCACACCTTACAAAGAAACGCTGATTCACGGCGCAAACTACCAACGTCCGCCACCTGAATTAGTAGAAGACGTGGAAGAATACGAGATCGAAAAAGTACTAGACTCGAGAAGACAAGGACGAGGGCGCAAACTCCAGTATCTGGTCAAATGGAAGGGGTACCCAGACTCGGATAACCAGTGGGTCCCGTGGGATGATGTGCATGCGGACGAGGAGATAAGGAAGTTCAAGCAGTCCAATCCGAGCGCCGAAACTCACATAAAAGCAGCAGCGATTGGACAAACGAAAACATTGTCCCCCATTCCAATGGCTCATGTCCCACTCACCACGATCACCATTGAGTTCCCTCCCGTCAACACCCTCACCACGTATGACGACAATAACAACGTGGACGACCCATTCTGCTCCGCTGTCGAACACGTCAGAGCGGCAGCAGAGCGAGACCAAGCCGAGCAAAACGCGCGAGACCTGGCCGAGGCTCGCAGGCGATTTCCCACACCCGCAAGCGGACGAGTGGAGGAGGATGAGAAGGACTACGGGCTATTGAAGGAGGTGATGACCTCCTGGCGGCTGGACCAAGTAACGAAGATGACGCCGCAGGAGAGACGGACGAGGATACGGACGTTGACACGGCAAGTTTCGTACAGCCCTCCACCGCCTTCACATCAGTCACCGCCGTCGATCAATATAGCGACGACGAGTCCACCGACGGGTCCTACCACGACGCCAATGTCGTCTGTACTCGATGCGACAACCCCATCGACTACTGCCACTGCGCACCAATGCGCGTACCTCCCAGGGTCCAAGAAGAAGAAGATAGCAACATTACCGAAGAAGCCATGGATGACGAAGAACGAGCACCAACAGTTGCTGTCGTCTATGGACCGACTGCGGAGGAAGGATACGCCGCTATGGGACGATTCCCGTCGTACGCTGAAGCTCGAGACCCATCACCCGTCAATACGCGCCGAACGCATGCGCCGCGGCGCCCTGTCCGTACCGTATCGCCTACCCCCCAAGGCTTCATCCTCAACAACGGGATGAACTGGGTGCCAATGGTGATTGAACACGAAGGGCGGCGTATCCCCGCCAGATACGTACGGGTAAGGATGCAGGATAACCCAGAGGCGTTCGGAACAATGGGGAGGGGCGAGCCGATCTATCGCGGAGATATACACGCCGAGCCGTGTCGAGATATGGGACCCCCAGCTGAGTACACCCGCGAAGAACTACTATATCTTCGCGCTGACTTCCGGGGACGACGCCAGGTAGATGAAGCCCTTGCAAGGCTGGGAGACATCTCCCTTGCCGCCGAAGTGAGGCGCTACCGCTCGTCCCAGGAAGTCATCAAGGAGCTGGAGATCGCCATCAAGCGGCTCGAGGATGACATATTCGTCCACGTCGATCGCGCACGACACTCCGCGCGGAGGTTGGGGAGAGCACACGCCCTCGTAAGGATACGAGATGAGCATGAGACTGACGTCGGACTCACCACAGTACCTAATTGGGTGGTGGAGCGAGGGCGCTCACCCTTGTGAAGGGGGTGATGTAACGTCCCGGGTCATAGTAGGTATCTGACCTAACCCATAAGCGATGGGACGTGATCAAAGGGGTGCTTACTGTTCGTCTCTGACTGATGCTCGTGGACTGACTCATTCATACGTTGTTGATTACTGATAGTTTTACCAAGCCAGTTGATGTTACTGACTGTACGATTACTGAGCAGTAGTAGTTGTGGCGTTCGTATTAGTGGACGATTATCCAGCAGGTAGTAGTAGTGGCGGTCTCGCTGACGAAGGCGGATCGCGCGATAGTGTTATAAGGAAGCTATCGACTGTTGTGGTCGATAGCTTGGATTTCTTGTACATTCTCAGACTCGTTAATCCAAAGCCGGGTTTCCACCTCTACTCTCTCGTCCCTTGGGACCGCGTTTCAAAGTATCAACTCCGCCTTCGTGCGTTGAGGCGTCGCTCAGCCTTTGTGCTTGAGTAAGA
>WITN01000077.1:0-195244 GCA_015025155.1 Lactarius quietus | reverse complement strand
CTAACGCTAGTTCGACTTGAACAGGTCTGTGACGTGATACTCGAGTATACGGATGAATGTTGACAATCACAGGCAACTTAACTAAGTTGCACGGCCACTAGGTCGCTTGAGACACTAGGGTATCCCGAGGATAAGCTTCAATCGACTGATTGGAAAGCGAAGAGAGAGGAAAGAGACGATGGTGATGATTCAAGAAGACCAAGCTGAAGAGCCTTGGTCTTGAACTACAGTTTATATACAGTTACTCGCTGGCTTTAAAGCGCAGCTTCGAATCCAAACCCTAGTACACTATACTAGTAATGAGTCATTGTCCGTTCTAATAATACCTGAAACACCGGCAAACCCAATACCGGCGACGCGTCAGTGTCCATGACTAATTGAGGCTTACTATCGTAGTCATAACCGTATAGTAAGCGTCCCGAACTCCGAGACCTCGTAAACGTGATGATAAGTAGTCCGCGATGTCAAACCGTGACATTACCCCTTTTTCAGGCAGAACGTCCACGTTCGAAACCCAAGGGAATAATAGTCGCACCTCGATTAACAGAAACCTCTGATCCATGATCCTCTGCAGTCCATTAGCCGCTTCCAACCGTCGCGTACACTTCCTGACTTCGTTGCCGACTACATACTGCTCATTTTCCAGAGCAGTGATGCGTTCCGACAGTTCGGAGTACCGGCTAGTAAAGCTCGGTATCGAAGGACCTCCGCCCACAACGACCGATCCGGGATCTGCCCCATGGCCAGTCGACCCCTTGGCGATCACCAAATCCTGTCGTAAGTACCGCAATTGGGTATGCGTGTACTGGCGGTCGTTATCCTCGGCATCGAGATCAGGAGCGGTACTTCACCTTGTTGAATCTCCCCCCTTTCTTCATGCACCCGTATACAATGGGTTGTTGCCAGGCATCACGTGAATGTACTTGGCGACAGTGATGTGACCATTCTCGGTCATACGGAAGTTGATGAACTGGGAGGGATGTTTAGTTCGAAACCGTCGGGGGCGTCAGCCTTGTCCGAGCACGCTGTTGGTCGCTGGGACTCCGCCTCCTCGGTAGTCAGGGAAGCAAGGGCTCTTTTGATGCTCCCACACCAGCTCTTCTTCCTCGCCTCGTCCCTCCTCGGCACAAGTGGTATCCCTTCATCCTGGGATTCCGGTACTTGGCGGGGATCTTGGTTTTCTTTGTCCGAGTCGTCTTCCGAGCTCGGAGGGTGGCGGATGTGAATACCCCAGGACGTCGCGGGGTCCATGATGACGTTGGTAGGGGGGTCGACATTGATATATCGAGGCGTTGGCGGCGGAGGGATTTGACGGGGTCGTTGTTACATGTAGTTGTAGATGAGTTGTCCACAGTCGTAGTGGATGTGGGAGTCGTCGGCGTCAGGATGGCCTGGACATGACAGGGCGGTTTGCTTACAACTTCCACAAACTCTGACCACGTCACTGAGGTCGGAGCCGCTTGGAATCTTGATAAGCGTTTGTGGAACAATGAGGTTCTCGACGCGAGTAGGAGCTCCCTCTCCACCTCCGATTGGTCTTCCTCCAATCCTCCAGCGTCGTGTCCGCATACATCAGGGGTTTCGGGGATGAATCCCCGGCGATGCATCGAAAGGCGGCGGCGACTTCGGCATAGGTAGGTTGGTAAGTGGGAAGATGGTAAGAGTTTGAGAAGTAGTGGAAGTAGCAGTGGGGAAGTGGTCATTGTTCGACGAAGGAAGAACTGATGTGCTTCATCCAGTGAATGGCCTGTCTTTATACGTGAGGGAGTAGAATTCAGAGTCCGTTTAAACTCAGCTAAGGCGTCAGGGGCATGTACGTCAGTGGCGTTGACCCACTGCGACTCCGAGTCTGGGTACCCTTCCATTTGATAAGGAATTGTTTGCGCCTTGTTCTGCCGAATTGCCGTTGGTCTAGAATCTTCTCAATTTATTTCTCTTCGCCATCGATTAATTCAGGGGGAGGTCTTGGGAAATTTGGTCCGTGAAAGGAAGTCTCGATAGGGGGTGAGAAGATCGATGTGAAACACGTCATGAATGCTCCACTTGGTGGGTAATTCCAATCGATAGTTGACAGGGGACATCACCTGGAGATCTGGAAGGGTCCATGTCGTTTGGGCGCAAGCTTGGCGCTTGGCTGGTGAGTCCTCAGGTGACGTCCTTCTAGCCATACACGATCCCCTATTTGGAACTTGGGCGTATCTTTATGTGATACCCATGACTTCTGGGCTTTGATAATTTGTTTTGAGCGTGTTCCCGTGCTTGTTTGAACTGATCAAGGCGCAACGCCACTTGCGGCATAGGGCTGGGCGTTGAATTCCAATCAGCACGAGGATTATGCCCATCAATAAGAAGAATGGAGACTGCCCTGTGGCTTCGCTAGGCCAATTGTTATGCGTGAATTCTGCTATTGGAAGATAAAGGTTCCAATTGTCTTGCCGCTCATTTACCCAGAAGCGTAGATACTGTTCAAGCCATTGATTCGTTCGTTCTGACTGTCCTCAGTACGAGGATGATATGCGGTGGATATATTTTGGGTTATCCCGAGTTGTTTGCAGAGTTCTCTTGTGAACTTGGATGCAAATCTGGGATCTCTGTCGCTGATAATTTTGTTTGGTAGTCCATAACCGCATGAACACGTGTTTGATGTACAGCGCCGCTGTTTCTTCTGCGTCAATTTCTTCATTGCAAGGAATGAACACGGATGCCTTAGTACAGTCGTGATCCGTGACTGTAAGGATGGAATCGTAGCCCTGTGCGACGGGTAGTTTAGTGATAAAATCGAGAGCGATGGTCTCGAAAGGCATAGCTTCCGGTTTTGGGAATATAGGTTGTAGCGAGGCCCTAATAGGGCGATTATTGATCTTGTGGCGTTGGCATTCCGCGCATCCTCTGACATACGCCAATACATCTTGTCGTATTGTTGGCCACCAATAATATCGTTCCACTATTTTACCAGTCTTGCTGATCCCGGGATGACCGTGTACTGGGGTGTCGTGATGAGCAGCGATAATTGACTTTCGTTCCTCACTTCCCTTGGTAATCACTCTTCTGCCTTCTTTATACCATACCCCGTTGATTCTTTTCAATTTGTGTGGATCTACCCATGGTTTGATAACGTCTTCATTTTGTTTGTCGTCACTGTTGGTTGGTCTCATCTCCTCTACTGTAATCGTTGCGAATGATTGATTAGGCATTCCTGTACGGTGTGTGTTGTTGGCCCGTATGAATATTTTATCAGGTAACACGTGACGTTTTCATTATCTTGTTCCCCGTGATCATAGTCGGGTCTTCTTGATAATGCGTCTGCCCGTCCGTTTGCAGTTCCCTTTATATGGTGAATTTCGAGATCGTATTCTGACAATTCCAGTACTTCCCTTGCGACCCGTCGACTAATCTTTTGTGGTTCTCTCCAGTATCGCAAGTTCATATGGTCTGAGAATACTTTGATTTTGTGGGGGGATCCCGCTAGTAAGGGCCTCCAATGCCGTAACGCTTTGACGATCGCTAATAGTTCGAGGTCGTAGATGTCATAGTTTCGTTCTGCGGTGTTGAGAGTTGCAGAGTAATAGCCTATAGGGTGTCTTTTGCCATCAGTCTTCTTTTGGAGTAACACTGCTCCCACCGCGAAACCTGATGCATCTACTTCCAACTCGAATTGATCCTTTAATACTGGGTGTGCCAATACAGGTTCACTTGTAACCCGTTTCTTCAGTACTTCAAACGCTTGTTGTTCTGCTGGACCCCATTGCCATTCCGTTGTTTTCTTTGTGAGATTGTTCAGTGGTTTGGCAATTGACGCGAATCCCTTTATGAACAGGCGGTAAAAATTGCAAAAACCCAAAAAGGATCGTACGTCCTTCACTTTGGTTGGCGTTGGCCAATTTTTAATGCCCGCGATTTTTACAGGATCCATACGTGTTACCCCTTTTTCAAGGATTACCCCCAGGTAATCAAGAGATGTCGAATGAAAGGTGCATTTCTCCGGTTTGAAAAATAGGTCGTAAGTTGCGGCCACTGTGAGCACATCCCGAACCGCGTTGATATGGTCAGTAATGTTTGTTCGGGTGGCGATACCGATATCGTCCATATAAACCCGAATAGTGGTTCCTTTTGCGTCATGTTTCGCAATCGTGTCACGGTATATGTGATTCATCATCGTCTGGAATGTAGCGGGGGAATTCGTCAGTCCAAAGAACATTACGGTGGGTTCGAAAAGTCCATATGGTGTCTTGAACGCCGCTTTATGTTCATCACCCGCTTTGATGCGGATATTGTTATATCCCCATCGTACGTCGAGTTTGGTGTATATGTGTGCACCGCTAAGGTCTTTGATGAGGGTTTGAATCAATGGTAATGGGTAATTATTGCGGATTGTGAATTCGTTAATACGCCGATAGTCCTGTACTGGGCGTAGTTTTCCGTCCTTCTTTTTGACAAAAAAGAATGGAGAGGCGTACTGCGATTTAGAGGGTCGAATGTACCCTTTATTGAGTTGCTCCGTAATGAAATCTAGTAATGGTTTATCTTCCAATTGCGAGAGTTCGTATATGGAACAATTGATATGGTCCGGAGTGTTGGCTTAAATTCGATAGCATGATCCCATTCCCGTGCAGGGGGGAATCGGTGGGATTCTTCTTCGCTAAAAACCCTTTTGAAGTCGTCATATTCTTCCGGTATGTTGATTGTCTCTTTGGGTCCAGCGGCTATGGCTAGATCAGTTGCGGCTCCTTTGATAGAACTATGCTCCCCTAGTTTTGCGATGATGTTGTCTTTTGCGACGTCCGAGAGTAAACGCGCTACTACATTGACATTGATCTTTGGATGGCATGATTTGATGACGATTGGTAATGTTTCTTCGTCGATTGTGCCATGCTTCCAACTGAATTTTGGTTCGAAAGTACTGAGCCATGGATATCCAAGAAGGAGATCTTCTTTTCCGATATCCGCTAGTAGGAATCTCATTTTCCTGACAATTCCTTTTGTCAATATTTGTAAGTCGACAAAATGGGTGACTGATCCCTTTTTGTTTAGCGTATCATCGATATTGAACAATTGCTTTGGGTTTGGCAATAAAGCCGCGCCCAACCCCATTCGTTTCACAAATCGTGGATTTATGAAATTGTCTGTTGCTCCAGAATCCACTAATGTTCTTATGTCGGCCTTGTTGCTGCTGGTTCGGATCGATACTGGAATTCGCATAGAACGGAAGCGAGTTATGTATACAGCATTACAACGTAGCGCCCTCACCCAGGCCGTTGGGTTTAGGCGTCCCCAAAATCCTTGTTCCCCATTAACTCCTGCATTGCCATGGCCTTAAATTCCTCTGTTTCGTTGGCCGCAGTTCGTAGCCAATCATTCTTCCTTTCTTCCGTGGTGCGATTATCGGCCACCATTTGAGCGATGTGGAGATCTTCTCCTGTTTCAGAGCGATCATCCACTACTTCCAGACCCCTGGAATTACTAAAGGGCCTAGGTGGATTTCGTGGTTGACGTGGCTGGGAGCAATTGCGACTGAGGTGTCCTTTCTTTTGACAATTATAGCAAATTACTTCCCTGAGGTCAGGAGGTTGTCTCCTTCGTAAGAATCCTTCGCGAGGTTTGAAAGGTGGTTGCGAATTATTGAGGTATGGTCTTGGCTGTGCCAATGCGTCTTCTGCGTGCGCTAGCCGTCCTCGGGCCCTAGCTCGATCGGCCGACGTATCCATCGCATCTGGATGGCGTCTGAACTGTCTCCAATTGGTTTGGGCTGGTGGTGATGGTCGAGGTTGTATTTTGTACTGATCAATTTTGTTCTTTAAGTGGAGATATTGACCTTGACGTTTAATGGCTGCTCGTTTCCAATCCTCATAATCGGTGGGATTGTCGTGAAGGTAAATGGTTTCTTGCAATTTGTTTGGCAAACCATTTGCGAATAGATCAAGAACCATTGGTTGATCTATGTTGTAGCCAGCGTATCTGACCAATTGTTCGAATTTTGCCACGTACGCATCAATATCCCCTCTTTCCATCCGAATGCCCCTTCGTAATTCTGTTTGCGCTTTCTCCTCTTTGAGAGTGTCTGCGTATTGTCGCATGAATGATGAGTGAGTGTTGTACCACAGCCAGTTATCAAGAGGTCTCGTCCGTTGACGTCGACTTGGACTCGTAGCCAAGCCACCATTGATCCTACCCATTCGGTTACGGCAGTACCCTGGATGTAGGTGAGAAATAACATAGCTTTCTGATAGGGATTGCGCATAATGGAATGAGTTGAGTTTATTCCTTCATATAAGCTCCATTGCATGAGGAATTCTTCTGCTTTCTCTCGATCACCCGCGAAGACCGCAGGTGAGTTGCCACAAAATTTGTCGTGTGCCGCTGGTACGGGTGCTTGCGCTGCTGGTACTTGTGCTGGTGGGTTTCCAAAAGGTGGTCCTGCTCCTCCTCCTCCTCCACCATTACCTCCGCCTCCTCCTGCACCGTTACCTCCACCACCTCCTCCTGTGGGAACGTTTGGGGCAGGTGCTTGGTTTTGAGGGTCGGTAAGGGCCCGAAAGGCCGTGACTGTTGGTGCTATAGGTGAGGTAGTGAGCGAATAAACTGGTTGTCCGGATGGACTTCCCGCAGTTGCTTGAGTTTGAACATGAGAGGTGAGGGTCGCCATTGCTCCTAGATGTAATGTTTCTGTGGCGATTGCTAGGTTGACTCCTTGTTGTGATGGAGAAGACGATCTTGCTCCAAGGGACGCGTTACTTTTTATACTTGGTGATGGGGTGGTGTAGCTGATGCTGGTTTATGGGTGGTACTTTCCAACTCTTGTAGTTCCTCTTGTGTGAGTTCGTTGATGTAGATATCACAGCCTAGATCTTCTAAGGCTGTTCGGAAACCTTCCCACTCTCCGTGGTCTGTTGTTATTTGGGACCAGCGAATCTCTACCCAGACGTATTGCTCGTAGACAAACTCAACCGCTACGGATCTGTTATCTTCCCGGCTCCTGGCGTGATATCCGGTAGTGCCTGTAGTGCTACTATACCGGTATTCTGTATTCTTGCGAAATCTTTGGGGGACGTTGTCAGCGCCTCTGTGTTAAAACCAAAAGTCTTCACAGCTGTGACACCGTTCTCTGGTAGTTTCTGATGACGCCACGTTGAAGCTTGGTCTTAATGTAGCGTTATCACCTAACGCTAGTTCGACTTGAACAGGTCTGTGACGTGATACTCGAGTATACGGATGAATGTTGACAATCACAGGCAACTTAACTAAGTTGCACGGCCACTAGGTCGCTTTGCTAGACACTAGGGTATCCCGAGGGACAAGCTTCAATCGACTGATTGGAATACGCGAGGAGAGAAGGAAGACGAGACGATGGTGATGATTCAAGAAGACCAAGCTAAAGAGCCTTGGTCTTGAGACTACAAGTTATATACAGTTACTCGCTGGCTTTAAAGCGCAGCTTCGAATCCAAACCCTAGTACAACTATACTAGTAATGAGTCATTGTCCGTTCTAATAATACCTGAAACACCGGCAAACCCAAATACCGGCGACGCGTCAGTGTCCATGACTAATTGAGGCTTACTATCGTAGTCATAACCGTATAGTAAGCATCCCGAACTCCGAGATCTCGTAAACGTGATGATAAGTAGTCCGAACGATGTCAAACCGTGACACTCCACCTGCTGGAGGATTTGGGGGAGGTGCTTGATTCTGAGGATCGGTAAGGGCCCGAAATGCCGTGATAGTCGGTGCTATTGGTGAAGTAGTGAGCGAGTAGATTGGTTGTGCGGATGAACTTTCCATAGCTGCTTGAGTTTGAACATGAGAGGTGAGGGTTGCCATTGCTCCTAGGCGTAATGTTTCTGTAGCGATTGCTAAATTGGCTCCTTGTTGTGATGGAGAAGACGATCTTGCTCCAAGAGATGTGTTACTCTTAGTACTTGGTGATGGGGATGGTGTAGTAGATGCTGGTTTGCCGGTGGTGATTGTGTTTTCCAACTCTTGTAGTTCCTCTTGTGTGAGCTCGTTGATGTAGATATCACAGCCTAGATCTTCTAAGGCTGTTCGGAAACCTTCCCACTCTCCGTTTCCATCCTGTGGTTCAAACCAGCGAACTTCTACCCAAACGTATCGATCGTAGACAAACTCAACTGCAACGGTTCAGTTGTCTTCTCAACTCCTGGCGTGATATCCGGTAGTACCTGTAGTGCTACTATACCGGTATTCTGTATTCTTGCGAAATCTTTGTGGTACGTTGTCAGCGCCTCTGTGTTGAAACCAAAAGTTGTCACAGTTGTGACAACATTCTCTTGTAGTTTCTGATGACGCCACTTTGAAGCTTGGTCTTAATGTAGCGTTATCACCTAACGCTGGTTCGACTTGAACCGGTCTGTGACGTGATGTTCGAGCGTATGGATGAATCTTGATAGACACGGGCAACTTAGCTAAGTTGCACAGCCACTAGGTCACTTGGTTGACACTAGGGTATCCTGAAGGACAAGCTTCAATCGAAAGATTGGAAGAGAGAGACGGAAAGACAAATGGTGATGATCCAAGAAGACCAAGCTAGAGAGTCTTGGTCTTTACTACATGACTTATATACAGTTACACGCTGGCTTTAAAGCGCAGCTTGGAATACTGAACCCTAGTACAACTATCCTAGGAATGAGTCACTATCTATCCTGAAACACCAGCAAATCCAAATGCCAGCGACACGTAAGTGTCCATGACTAATAACGACTTACTATCGTAGTCATAACCAAGTAGTAAGTGTCCCGAACTCCGAGACCTCGTAATGAGAATGATTGTCAGTCCGCAACATGTCAAACCATGACAATCTGAGTCACCTGAATCTGGGACTAGGCACTGAAATTTTGGGTCAAAAAAGTTGGCCACCCTTAAAAAGTCATGGGAAAAACCCCAAAGTCCGTTTTTAGACTAATCTTGCTATTCTGAACACAATGGTGGCATCAAATTTTTACAAAAACTAATGTGGAAGCCATTACCAAATTTGTTGAGTTTGACTGTCCAGCACTGTACACCTTTTCGCACTTTGGTCACGCACTTGTCACACTAGCGGGAACATCCGGATGGGTGGATTTGGTGGCCCAGCAACGGAAGGCGCCTCAAATTGGTCATCTCGATTGTCACTCTTGAGTGCGCTTGAGGTGCGATTTCTTTCTACACCTCAATCGCCTTAGATCGTTGACTCTAGATTGCATATACACAGTCCCATGTATGTATACTACCACTGCAGAAAAAAAACAGTGTCTGAAAATACCGAGATCGGAGGGATCGAGGATGTGAGAATGGCTGCACAAGGCCACCTCCGAGGTTTGCGATTTTTTTGTGACCGCAAATTTTGATAAAATTCTCGAATTTCTTATGCTCATTCATGTACAATACATACTTTATATAGGGTTTTTTTTTGGTGAATGTTGAATGAGAGGAAGTTGTCGATCGAGTCAAATTTATTGAAGTGCGAAAGCACGTGTACATGCGAAAAGGTGCTGACAGCATAGTATATGCCACCCGCGCCCTAATTGTAGCTCTACCCGTCTCGGCAATCGCTCACGTGCGCAGCGTGCGTGCGCCCGTCCCGCTGCTCCTCGGAACTGAGGACCGCCACGTCGTCAACGTACAGGGAAGGTGTTCTTCCATGCGCTGTGCGCGCTTGGGAGGGAGGTCAGCTACTGGCGTTTGAGGGCAGAGACATACTCTTGATGGGGTCGAGGCAGCTAGGGTCGGGTGGGAGGCTACTGTGTACCGGTTTGGGAGGAAGGCGTTGGGAGCGCAGGTGGTGGAAAATAAGGCGGTTGACCTTGAGAGGGGTATCGGACTGTAGTGGCTTGTGTGCAGTGTATCACGACATGGAAATAGATACTCGATCTTGCACTGGCAGTGAAAAGAACTTAGGCATATAGTTCACACGAAATTTGCACGACTGACTCAGGCCAAGATTCTTTTACGGAGAACAATGGGGACCTAAGCTTCTCAGGCTTGCATGATGGTGGAACCATGTAGGTACCGATACGACCCCGCCGCGTGCGATATTTAGCAGAGCGGGGTTGTCTTCGTCCCTCTTTTCCGTACCACCATCCTACCGTAATCCAGTCGTTCAAAACGAGGAAGTAGTGACGGTGATCGAAGAAATCACGTTCGAAGAACCAGAACGCTTTTCTTTGCCTGCTCGTCACGTTTTCCCAATTGACGTGAAAACATTGGCTTGACATCTGACCCTCTTTTTCGGCTCGCCCCGCAAATGCTCCTGCCGGCCCTGTGGCGACCTCACCTCGAACTTGGACACATCCATAATCAGTCTCATCCCCAATTGAGAAGCGCTCCTCCTCTATGCAGACTGTTTATCGCTAGTATGCGATCCACTTCAGCAACGGTGATGCATTGGACCATGCACCGGCCTCCTTTCCCTCCCAGCTCCGAACCAAAAAGATAGAAACACTCGAAAGGAGCCATGGCCCCGCGCTGGCGATAAAAATAACAACCCAATATCATCCGCCACGGGCCACTTCTATTTGCTTCCACGAGTGACCCGAGGTCTTTTTCTTTACCCTCCCGTCATTCCGACCGACAATCCGGCCTTTTGAATCACGGTTGGGCTTTCAGTACTTTCAGTGCCCAGTCCTTAATGGAACGCCCCGAATCTCTAGCTTCTTAAGGAGCCCCATAAACTCGCTATATCGTCACACACTTCCCCTGTAACCATGCGCTACCCCCACCTGCTCTCTGCGCTTTTCTTCCTCGCTGCTGCGAGGCCTCTTAGCGATCCCGAACCACGTTGGGATGACATAAGAGTGATGCATGCATGGGAAGTTGTCCCGGCGGGCTGGGAGAGTCCGGTAACACCGCCCGCTGGCGTCACAATCGACCTCAGCATTGCCCTTAATCCCGAGACGAGAATGCCTTGGTTGATGCGCTATATGAGGTCAGCAACCCTCAGCATCCAAAGTACGTCTCCTCCACTATTCCTCTGCGCACACATATACTCAAGTGTGTGATTTCTCCCTTCCAGATATGGAGCATATTTGTCACAGGATCAGGTGGCTGAGCTTGTCGCGCCTCATCCACCTACGCTCAAGCTCGTCCACGCTTGGCTTGAGCGCCACGGGGTGCCCTCATCGTCTATCTCAACGTCGCACGGTGGCAACTGGCTAACTCTCACTAGCGTGCCTGTGTCTAAAGCCAATTATCTCCTCAACGCATCGTACCAGTGCTTCCTGCACGCCGAGACTAACGAGACTATTATCCGCACGCTCAGCTATGCGCTCCCCGAGGCTCTTCACCCACACGTGCAAACCATCGTACCGACGACATTCTTCGGTTCGGGTGACTCACAGACGCTACAGCAGACATCCCAGGTACACCACAATGATATTGCGGCGGCGCAGGAGCAGGTAGAATCGGGGGAGCCGGTGAAGCCGCTGTCGAGCCGCGACACTGACGTCACTCCGTCGCTCCTGCGCTCGCTGTATAAGACGGAAACCTACGCACCCGCCGACTGGGGAAACAACATCATTGGGACTGTGGGTCACAGTGGATTGAGCCCGAGGCAGGCAGATCTGTCAACGTTCATGGCCCAGTATCGCCTCGACAGCGACTACGCGAGCTACGTCGTCGTACTGGTCAGTGGTAACCGGTATGATTCCCAAAACCCCAGTGTCGAGATGAATCTCGACGTTCAATACGCAACGGCGATGTCGTACCCCATCTCGCAGCTCTATTACAGCATAAGCAGCACGAGCGACCCATTCGTCACCTGGTTCGACTACATACTCACGAAGCCGGACATCCCGCAGACGATCAGTATGACGTACCTCGTCGTCGAGCAGACCGTCCCGCCGGATTATGCGAAGACCGTGTGCGATTTATTCATGCAGCTCGGCGCCCGTGGCGTCAGTGTCCTCTGTCCGAGCGGCAATTCAGGCGTCGGCGATGGTGACTGCATCGTGACGGACAGTTTCGGTAATGCCCATGTCCAGTTCCGCCCCACCTTCCCCGCATCCTGTGCGTGCGAGTGCAGAAACGCACCTACGAGTCGCTCACCTCACCACCGCACTTTCACAGGTCCCTACGTCACTGCTGTCGGCGGCACGACAGGCTCCACTCCCGAGACCGAGATCGCTGCCCCCTCTCCGGCGGTGGCTTCTCCACCCTCTTTGGGCCCGAGCCATACCAGTGGAACGCCATATCCAGGTATTTCCGTCGCCTCGGTAACCAGTATAAAGGCCTCTTCAGGTGCGTTCGCCCCTGAGACCTGAATTGAGCCTGCTCTGATTCTGTAAGCATTTTAGCGCTAGAGGCCGCGGTATTCCCGACGTCTCCGCGCAGGCCCTTAGATACGTGTCCATCACCAGAGGGCAAACCGTATACAGGGATGGCACGAACTGTGCAACCCCCGTACGCCTTTCCCTCCCTCCTCCCAGTGCTATCCCCTCAATGCCTAGCTAACGGCCAAACGTTCAGACCGTGGTTGGCATTATTTCGATGCTGAATGACTACCAGGTGGCGGTCGGCCGGCCCGCGCTTGGCTTTCTCAATCCCTGGCTGTACGGCGACGGTTTGGCGGGATTGAGGGATATCACGTCTGGCTCGAACCCGGGCTGCGGAACTGATGGTTTCTCAGCTACCACTGGATGGGATCCTGTGAGTCCCATAACGTTTGAATTTTCAACGTCTGCTGACTGTGGCTCTGTAGGTCACAGGTCTCGGGACGCCTGACTTTGTGGAACTTCAACGTGTACTACCACACCCGCCATATTAAGAGTCACTATACCCAGTGTGGACCCAGGACTCACAGAGCCTATGGAATCTCCATCCCTCCCTTCTCTGAAGGAAATAATGCATCAGACCATATACAAGTAGAGCCACTATGCTCTAAATCCACACCGTCAGTCTGCCTTCGCATACTCAATATATGTTCGTCTACCACCTTTCACTGTATAGTATAATGGGGGCATTTGAATTATTGCAACCATGAAGAAACCTTTTATGTTCTTTCAGGTACTATCCTGGTTCTATCAGACCGATTTCCGTCTCACGGTCATGTGTGATCGATCTTCCAAGAGTTTCGTCTCTTCTTCCGTACTGTTAGACTGAGCCCGAGAATCGTGAAAGGATCGTGAAAGCAACCAACTTGACATAAAATTCACACAACATTCGGAAAATGGAGTCAGTCTTTGGATCTCTGATGGGGAGCAATGGCAGAGGGCAATTGGGATTATAAATTTTACCACCATGATGTGCCCGGTCTACGCCTACGCTCGTGCCGCTCGGCGTAGAGTACAGTCTTAGCGTGAATGGACAAGGCCGCACACGCTCATATTTTCTTCCGTGCCGCCACCTCTCCTCCCTCTGCATCCGCTTCAGAGAGTCGGTGCTCTTTTTCTTTCTCCCTCCCGCTGCACCCAGAAAACTCGCCAACGGGATCGATGATGGTTCTACCTTTGGCTCCGACGCTCAACAATTTCGCTCCGGTTGGGCTCACCCACCCGTCGCGACCTCACCTCGGATACAAAGACCCCACATTTTCGATCGGGAAGCACTTCGTGCTCCCGCCCATTTTCTTCTCCCCATATGCTATCTCCACTTTCGCTATCATTCTTTTCCGGTGCTCGACGGCCATATAACTTAGCACAGCATACCCGACGAACTTGTAGTACATCCCAGACCCTCACTTATCGTCTCATGCATGCCTTGTTCTCGCAATGCTATGGCCCCGTGCGGCGTCCTCCTCTGTCCACTCTCCACTGATAACGCCGCACGGCCCCTCCTGAGCAACTCAGCCCACATGGTAATGATGACACGCAAAGAATGAAGAAACTTGCCTGTCAAGGTCACGTGCGATCTTCGAAGCATAGCGCGTCGTCCCATTTCCGTACTCCCACTGGCAACCGTTTAAATCTTGCAAAACACCTTCGTTCGCCCACATTTTCTCGAGGGATAAATGTGATGCGGCCCATGTCTTCTACTTCTCTTTGTCTTGTTCCGAAAGGGACCCACCCGTCCGCAACCTCGCCCCGGACGCACCCCTCATAGGCCTCATCCCGATGGAGAAGCCCTCATTAATAAGGCCTCATTCTTTGTGCGGGCCGGTTTCCTTTATATATCGCTAGCTACTCGATGCACAAGAACCAACACGGACTCGGATAGATTCACTGTGCCACTCCTTCCCCTCCTAGTGCCGCTCTGAACCTAGCACAGAGAGCAAGGTCGTGTCAGACGAAGAACTAGATTCAGCAATGGAAGCGCTGGAATAGAGATATAGCCTGTACTTGCGACAAAAATACCGGCCGAACACAGTCTGCCACGTGGCTTAGTGCAACTTCGAGGAGTTACCTGAGGTTTTTTTCCTCCCATTATTCCGACAATCGAACCTTTTGTATCGTTGGGTGAGCTATCAGTGTCCGGTTCTTAAAGTAAGGCCCCGTATCTCCAGCCTTCTTAAAGGGCCGTATACAGTCGTTATATCGTTACCTGTAGCTATGCATTACCACCACCTGCTCTCTGCGCTCTTTATCGTAGCCGCCGCTAGGCCTCTCAGTGATCCCTTACCACGTTGGGACGACAGCGGTGTAAAGCATGCATGGGAAGTTGTCCCAGCGGGCTGGGTGAATCCTGTAACACCGCCTGCTGGCGTCACAATTGACCTCAGCATTGCCCTCAAGCCCCGTGACGAGGATGCTTTGGTTGATGCGCTATATGAGGTCAGCAACCCCCGGCATCCAAGGCGCGTCCACTCCACCATTCACCGGGCACGCATATACTCACGTGTACGGCTGCCCTATTCTAGATATGGTGCATATCTATCGCAGGAGCAGGTCGCCGAGCTTGTCGCACCTCACCCAGATACGCTCGGGCTTGTCTACGCTTGGCTCGAGCATCACGGCGTGTCCTCCTCGTCTATCTCGACATCGCACGGCGGAAACTGGCTAACTCTCACCAGCGTGCCCTTGTCCAAAGCCAATGATTTCCTCAGCGCATCGTACCAGTACTTCCTGCATGCCGAGACCAACGAGACCATTATCCGCACCCTCAGCTACGCGATCCCCACGGTCCTTCACCCATACGTGCAAACCATCGTGCCGACAACGTTTTTCGGCTCAGGTTCTCCAGAGACGCCACAGCAGAAACCTCAGATGCATCACAGTGATGCCCCGGCGGCGCAGACGAAGGCCGAGTCGGGAGAGCCAGCGAAGCTGCTGTCGAGCCGCGACACTTCAAGTTACGTCACTCCGTCGACCCTGCGCTCCCTCTATAACACGGCAGCCTACATACCAACTGCGGTGGACAAGAACGTTTTTGGCACTGTAGGCTTCCGTGGGAAGACCGCCAGCCAGGCTGATCTGGGACGATTCATGGCCGAGTATAGCCCCGACAATGCCGATGCGAGCTACGTCGTCGTCTTGCTCAGCGGCAACCAGTACGACTCGAAAAACCCCAGTCCTGAGGGGAATCTCAACGTTCAATACGCAGCGGCGATGTCGTACTCTACACCGCAGCTCTATTACAGCATAAGCAGCACGAGCGACCCATTCGTCACCTGGTTCGGCTACATACTCAAGCAAACGCATATCCCGCCGACGATCAGCGCGACGTACGGCGTCGCCGAGCAGATCGTCCCGCTGGATTATGCGAGGGGCGTGTGCGACTTATTCGCGCAGCTCGGCGCCCGTGGCGTCAGTGTTCTCTATCCGAGCGGTAACTTTGGCGTCGGAAAAGGGGACTGCACGGTCAAGGACAGTTCCGGCAATGACCAGGTCCAGTTCCGCCCCATCTTCCCTGCATCCTGTTCGTTCGCGTACACAAGCACAGCTACAAGTCACTCACCTCACCCACCGTACTTTCACAGGTCCCTACGTCACTGCCGTTGGCGGCACGATGGGCCTCAGTCCCGAGACCGAGACCGGTGCGAGCCTCTCCGGCGGCGGCTTCTCGGGCATCTTTACGCGCCAGCCATACCAGGTGAGGGCCGTGACTCGCTACATTGAGAACCTTGGTGGCCAGTATCGTGGCCTCTACAAGTGCGTTCGCTGCCGCGACCTGAACTTAGCATGCTCTGATTTTGTAATTGCTGCAGCGATCTGGGCCGCGGTCTCCCCGACGTCTCCGCTCAGGCGCTCAGTTACGTGTCCATCACCAATGGGGAAACCGTATATAGGAAGGGCACGAATTGCGCGACGCCAGTATGCCTTTCCCTCCCCTGTGCCATCCGAATATCCAGCTGACTGCCAGTTTTCAGACCGTTGCTGGCATTATCGCGCTGCTGAATGACTACCAGTTATCGGTCAACCGGGCCCCACTCGGTTTTCTTAATATCTGGCTGTACGACAATGGCCTGGATGGATTGAGGGACATCACGTCTGGCTCGAACCCGGGCTGCAACACTGATGGCTTCACAGCCACCGTTGGATGGGATCCGGTGCGTCCCATAAGTTTTGTTTTCAACACTGGCACTGGCTGACTCTGGTCTGGTACTGTAGGTAACGGGTCTTGGTGCACTCAACTTTGAGAAACTTACACCCGTACTACCAGACTCGCCATATTGAGGAGTTACTATACTTTTTTTGGACCCAAGACCTCACCGATCCTATGGAATCAGTCCCTCCCTTCTCTGAAGGAAATAACGCATCAGACCATATAGTACTAATAGAGTCACTACGCTTTCAATCCACACCCCCAGTCTGCCCTCGCATACCCAATATACGTTCATCTACCACCTTTTACCATATGGGACGATGGGGACATTAGAGCTCTTGCCACCATGAAGAAACCTTTGATGTTCTCCAAGGTACTCAAGCTCAGGCCTTATTCTGGTTTATCAGACGGATTTCCGTCTCACGGTCACGTGCAACCTTCCAAGGGTAAGCCGAATCGAGGCGTTTAGCACCTCTACAGTACATCTGGTTCAAAGGATAGGACTCTTTTCTTTCTCCCGACCGCCGCACCCAGAAAATTCGTCAAAGGATCGATGATGATACATCCTGTGGCTCCGACGCTCATCAATCCGCTCTGGGTGAGCTGCCCACCCGTCGCTACCGTGACCTCGCCTCGGAAACGGAATTTCGATCGAGAAGCACTTACTTCGTGCTTCCGCCCAGTCTCTACTTGCTCATGCTTATCCATTCCTTCACCTATCGTTTTCCTCTTTTCCTACTGCCTGTATCGTAGTACAACCCACGTGACGCAACCGTAGTAGTACCGCTCCGCAGTTGTCGTATCCCTAATACATCCATCGCATCGTGTTTGCTTCCATCCCGTACGGTGTCCCACCTCTCTTCTCTACTTCACCGTGGGCGGTGCACAGCCCCTCAGTACTCAGTGCTGGTGCCTGCAAGGTGATGACGCGCGAAGATCGTATCTTTTCCGTACCGCAACTTGATTCGTCCCAAATTTCGACTAGTTCGAAGAAGCAGAATGTTTTTCTTTCGTCAGCCCGCCACTTCTCCCCAAGTGACGCGAAAGGATCGGCGATGAGGCCCTTGTCTTCTGACCTCCTTTTTGGCTCGCTTCGCGAGAGCTCCAGCCCCTGGCGACATCGCCTCGGACACATCCGTCACCGGGCTCATCCCCAATTGAGAAGCGTACTCCCTCTATGCAAGTTGATTATCGGTAGTACGCAAACCACGCACTTCAGCGCTTCAGCAACGGCGATGCGCTGAACTATGCGCCTGCCTCCTTCTCTCCCAGATTTGAATCTAACACAGAGATCGAGGAGCAACTGGATCGTGTCGGAAGAAGATCCAAATTCAGCAATAGAATCACTCGAAATGAGACATGGTCCGCACTGGTGATAAAAACAGCGGTAGAACACCATCCGCCGCGGGGTACAGCGCCGACAAGTAATATAGGTTGTACCGAGGTCTGTTTGCCTTCACCTTTATTCCGACAATCCACCCTTCTGTCTCGCAGTAAATCGCTAACCTTCTTAGGAGTCTAGTTCTATTGTCACCCACCTTCCCTGTACCTATGCGCTACCACCACCTACTCTCTGCGTTCTTCATCCTCACCGCCGCTCGGCCTCTCAGTGATCCCGAACCTCGTTGGGACGACAGGAGTGTGAAGCATGCTTGGCAAGTCATCCCGGCGGGCTGGGAGAGCCCAGTAACACCGCCTGCTGGCGTCACGATCGACCTCAGCATTTCCCTCAAGCCCCACGATGAGAATGCCTTAGTTGACGCGTTATATGAGGTCAGCAACCCCCAGCATCCAAAGCACGTCTCCTCACCATTCCTTCGCACACACATATACTCACGTATGCGTTTGTTCTATCCAGATATGGTGCTTATTTATCTCGGGAGCGGGTCGCAGAGCTTGTCGCACCTCATCCACAAACGCTGAAGCTCGTCCACGCTTGGCTTGAGCACCACGGGGTGCCCTCCTCGTCTATCTCAACGTCGCACGGCGGAAACTGGCTAACTCTCACCAGCGTGCCCTTGTCCAAAGCCAATGACCTTCTCAGCGCATCGTACCAGTACTTCCTACACGCCGAGACAAACGAGACGATTATCCGCACGCTCAGCTATGCGCTCCCCGAGGTTCTTCACTCACACGTGCGAACTATCGTACCGACGACGTTCTTCGGTTCGGGCGCCTCACAGACGCCGCAGCAGACATCCCAGGTGAAGCACAATGGTGTTACGACGGCTCAGGAGAGGGCGGAGTCTGGGGAGTCTGTGAATCTGCTGTCAAGCCGCGACACATACGTCACTCCGTCTCTCCTGCGCTCGCTGTATAGAACGGAAACGTACGTACCCGCTGCGGAGGACAAGAACGTCCTTGGCACTGTTGGCTTCAGTGGGAAGACCGCGAACCAGGCCGATTTTTCAACATTCATGGCCAAGGATCGCCCTGACGGTGCCGATGAGGACTATGTCGTCGTCATGATCAACGGTAACCAGTACGATTCCCAAAACCCCAGTGACGAGATGAATCTGGACGTTCAATACGCAGCGGCGATGTCGTACCCTACGCCGCAGCTCTATTTCAGCACTAGCGACACGTTCCTCATCTGGTTCAATTACATACAAGAGGAGCCGAAGATCCCGCAGACGATCAGCTTGACGTACTTCGTCGTCGAGAAATTCGTTCCGCCGGGTTATGCGGTGGCTGTGTGCGAATTATTTGCGCAGCTCGCTGCCCGTGGCGTCAGTGTCCTCTGTCCGAGCGGCAACTCAGGCGTTGGCGAAGGGGACTGCAGGGGATATAACAAATACGGAAATGTGGAGGTCGAGTTCCGACCCACCTTCCCCGCATCCTGTGCGTGCGAGTACAGCAGCGCATATATAAATCGCTCACTTCATCCACCGTACTTTTATAGGTCCCTTCGTAACTGCTGTCGGCGGTACGACAGGCTTCACTCCCGAGACCGAGACCGCTGCGCCCCTCTCTGGTGGCGGCTTCTCGACCATCTTTAAGCGCCCTTTATACCAGGCGAGGGCCATGTCCCAGTATTTTCTTGACTCCGATGACCAGTATTCAGGCCTCTTCAAGTGCGTTCGACGCTGAGACCTGAACTGAGCCTGCTCTGATTGTAATCGTTGCAGTCCTGAGGGCCGCGGTATCCCCGACGTCTCCGCGCAAGCGCTCAAATACGTGTCCATCACCAATGGGCAAATCGTATACAGGGATGGCACGACCTGTGCGACACCCGTGCGTCTTTCCCTCCCTCCTCCCAGTTATATCCCTCCAATACCTAGCTGACGGCCAACGATCAGACCGTGGCTGGCATTATCTCGCTGCTGAATGACTACCAACTGTCGCGCAACCGGCCTCCGCTTGGCCTACTCAATCCCTGGCTGTACGGCATCGGTCTGGATGGATTGAGGGATATCACGACTGGTTCGAACCCGGGCTGCAATACTGATGGTTTCTCAGCCGAACTTGGATGGGATCCTGTGCGTCCCGTAACGTATAAATTATCAATCAACGCTGGCTGACTCGGCCCGCTCTGGCTCTGCAGGTCACGGGTCTTGGGACGCTTGACTTTGTGAAACTTGCGGGCGTCTTGCCAGTGCCAGACTGACCAGATTGAGGGATTATTATGCCTTTTTCCAACACAAGACTCACCGGGCCCCTCTCTTTCTGATGGAAATGACGCATCGGAGCATACTAGCAGGGTCACTATGCTCTAAACCCCAGCCAGCACTCATGCCCTCGCATGCTCAACATACGTTCATTCACCACCATCGTTCACCGTGGAGGAGATTGGGGACTTAGAGTTGGAGAAAACTTCACATTCTTTTAGTCACATGCTTTCACGTCTCGGTCACGTGCGATCGTCAATGCACAGTTAATTGTTGCCTCTTTTCCGTAACCTCACTCCGCAAGGACTCTCACCCACTCCTCGCCTCGGACACACGGACCCTTATTCCCGATCGAGAATCATCCGCCCCCGTCTATTCGCTATGCAGGCCTTTTTTTTTGCTATTACTAGTAAGTTATGCGCAAGAACTAACACCGTTCCATGCACCCGGCATTGCATCAAATCTAACACGGAAGGTGAGGACCAAAAGGATCATATCGGGCGAAGAACCAGGACTAGCAAAGTGCTCGAAAGGAGATATGGTCCGTACTGGTGATGAAATTATCGGCCGAACACTATCCGCGACGAGCTGCGTGCAGTATCGACAAGTAATTTAGTGTGAACTTAACCTACTTAAGGGACTAGTTTTATTGTCACCGACTGTAGCGGAGACCCTCTAACTTACGCTCGGAAATGCCCATTCGACCCTCACACTTGCCGTCCAACACTGACACCTCCCCTGTAGCGATGCGCTGCCACCACTTCCTCGCTGCGCTTTTCATCCTCGCCGCCGCTAGGCCGCTCAGTGATCTATATACCCCACAGTATCTTGTGACGACAAGAGTGTGAAGCATACATGGGAAGTTGTACCAGTGGCTCCGATCTACGCTTGTCTATGTGCATTGTAGTGGTTCTTACTAGCTACGACTGGTCCTAGTCTCTGGCTTGTATTCCGGAATACAGACAATGCTTTCTTTATCTTTATTTAATTTTTTATAGTTTTTTTTAATAAAAAAGTTGTCCCAGTGGGCTGGAGAGACTACCTGTTGACATTACGATCGACCTCAGGCCTCAGAGGCCTCAGCATTGATACGACTAAACTTAGAAGGGTTTGATCGCCGCGCTATACGAGGCAATCCGGGCTTCCCAAGCGCCTCCACCATTCCCCTGCGCGTGCATATACTCCCGTGCAGCTACCGTTGTAAGGGGTCCTGTCCTCACTGGCCTCGAATGACTTAAATCACAGTGCTGTACAGCAGTTATATAGCTATTTCAATCTTGCTTAAACCCTTCCCAAATTTCGGCTCGTTTGAAGAAGCAGAATGCTTTTCTTTCGTCTGCCACTTTCCCCCAAGTGACGTGAAAGGTTCCTCTATGCTGGCTGATTATTGCACTTCAGCAATGGCAATGCGCTGAACCGTGCACCGGCCTCCCTCTCTCCCAGCTCCGAATCTAACACAGAGAGCGAGGACCAATTGGATCGTGTCGGAAGAAGATCCAGATTCAGCGATAGAAGTACTCGAAAGGAACATTGTCCGCACTGGTGATAAAAACAGCAGTAAAGAACAATTCTCCGCGGGCTACGCGCAGCGTGGACAAGTAATATAGGGTGAACCGAGATTGTTTCGCCTCCACATTTATACCGCTTCAGTCTCCGACTCGACGTACTGTATATCTCTAGCATTCTTAATGTCTACTTCTATCGTCACCCACCTTCCCTGTAACCATGCGCTACCACCACTTGATCTCTGCATTCTTCATCCTCACCGCCGCTCGGCCTCTCAGTAATCCCGAACCACGTTGGGATGACATGAGTGTAAAGCATGCATGGCGAATCATCCCTCCGGGCTGGGAAAGCCCGTTATCACCACCTGCTGGCGTCACAATCAACCTCAGCATTGCCCTCAAGCCCCACGATGAGAATGCCTTGATTGACACACTATATGAGGTCAGCGACCCCCAGCATCCAAAGCACGTCTTCTCCACTATTCCTCCATGTACGCATATACTCACGTGTGCGGCTGCTCTATTCCAGATATGGTGCATATTTGTCGCAGGAGCAGGTCGCTGAGCTTGTCGCTCCTCATCCGCATACGCTCAAGCTCGTCCACGCTTGGCTCGAGCACCACGGGGTGCCCTCCTCGTCTATCTCAACGTCGCACGGCGGAAACTGGCTAACTCTCACCAGCGTGCCCGTATCTAAAGCCAACGACCTTCTCAGTGCATCGTACCAGTACTTCCTGCATGCCGAGACAAACGAGACCATTATCCGCACACTCAGCTATGCGCTCCCCGAGGTTCTTCACCCACACGTGCAAACCATCGTACCGACCACATTCTTTGGTTTGGGCTCCCCACAGACGCAGCAGACATCCCAGTTACACCACAATGGTATTGCAGCGGCGCAGGAGAAGGTAGAATCGGGGGAGCCGGTGAAGCCGCTGTCGAGCCGCGACACTTACGTCACTCCGTCGCTTCTGCGCTCGCTGTATGATTCGGAAACGTACGTACCCACTGCGTTGAGAAACAACGTCCTTGCGACTATGGGCTTCCGTGGGAGGGCCGCGAGCCAGGCAGATCTGGCAGCATTCATGGCCAAATATCGCCCAGAAGGTGCCGATGCGAGATACGTCGTCGTCATGGTCAGCGGCGAGGAGTACGATTCACAAAACCCCAATCCCGAGATGAATCTGGACGTTCAATACGCGACGGCGATGTCGTACCCTACCTCGCAGCTCTATTACAGCATAAGCAGCACTAGCGACACGTTCGTCACCTGGTTCGGCTACATACTCAAGGAGTCGCACATCCCGCAGACGATCAGCACGACGTACGGTGTTGTCGAGCAGATCGTCCCGCCGGACTATGCAAAGAGCGTGTGCGACTTATTCGCGCAGCTCGGCGCCCGTGGCGTCAGTGTCCTCTATCCGACCGGCAATTCAGGTGTCGGCGACGGGGACTGCAAGGTCGAGGACAGTTCCGGTAATGTCCATGTCCAGTTCCGCCCGACCTTTCCCGCATCCTGTGTGTGCGAGTACACAAGCGCAGCTATGAATCGCTCATCCACCGCACTTTCACAGGTCCCTTCGTCACAGCTGTCGGCGGTACGACAGGCTTCACTCCCGAGACCGAAACCGCCGCGCCCCTCTCCGGCGGTGGCTTCTCCACCCTCTTTGAGCCCGAGCCATACCAGACGGACGCCATGTCCAGGTATTTCCGTCGCCTCGGTAACCAGTATGAAGGCCTTTTCAGGCGCGTTCGCCGCTGAGACCTGAACCGAGCTTGCTCTGATTCTGTAATCGTTGCAGCGCTAGGGGCCGCGGTATTCCCGACGTCTCCGCTCAGGCGCTTAAATACGTTTCCGTCACCAAAGGGCGACCTGTATACAGGCAAGGCACGAACTGCGCGACACCCGTGCGTCTTCCCCCCCTCCTCCCGGTGCTATCCCTCCATGCATAGCTAACGGCCAACGTTCAGACCGTGGCCGGCATTATCTCGCTGTTGAATGACTACCAACTGTCGCGCAACCGGCCTCCGCTTGGCTTTCTCAATCCCTGGCTGTACGGAGACGGTTTGGAAGGATTGAGGGATATCACGATTGGCTCGAACCCTGGCTGCGGGACTGACGGTTTCTCAGCCACCACTGGATGGGATCCTGTGCGTCCCATAGTGTTTGAATTTTCAATGTCTGCTGACTCGGGCTTGGTATGTAGGTCACGGGTCTTGGGACGCTTGACTTTCAGAAACTTGTGGTCGTACTTCCGGTGCCAAAGTCACCAGACTGAGGGATTATTATGTCTTGTTCCGACGCAAGACTCACCGAGCCTCTATCTCTCTTTCTGACAGAAATGATGCATCGGACCTGACTTGTAGAGTCACTGAGCTCTAAATGCCTACCACCATTCATGCCCTCGCATGCTCAGCATACGTTCATTCACCACCATTTTTCACCGTTGAGGACATTGGGACTTGGAGTTCATGAAGAAAACTTTCATTATTTTGGGTACAAGCTTTCCAATTTACCAGGAAACGTCGCGGTCACGTGCGATCGTCAATGCATAACTTAGTTGTACCCTCTTCGTACCGCAACTTAGATCCCCGCTACCCCCCACGTTTGCTAAGGGAGGGAGGATCAACGGATTGATTCCGAGGCCCATGTCTTCTACGTCACTCCGGAAGGACCCTCACCACTCGCGACCTCGCTCAGACGCGACCTCGCTTCAGACACTGACCCTCATTCCTGATCGAGAATCATCCGCCCTCCGTCCATTCCCATTTTGTTTTGTACTGTTTTTGCTATTCCTAGTTATGCGCAAGAACCAACACCCTTCAATGTACCTAGCGATGCACCCAATCTAAGACCAAGACCGAGGACCAACCAGATCGTGTCGGGCGAAGAACCAGAGTCAGCAATAGAACCACTCGAAAGGAGACATGGTTCGCACTGGTGATGAAAACACCAGCCGAGAACCATCCGCCGCGGGCTACGTGCAGCTTTGACAAGTAATATGAAGTGACCCGAGGTTTTTTTGCCTCCACCTTTGTTCCGATAATCCGCCCTCCTGTCATTAGCCTTCTTAAGAGGCTAGTCTCATTGTCGCCCACCTTCCATGTAACCATGCGCTACCACAACCTGCTCTTTGCGCTTTTCATCCTCGCCGCAGCAAGGCCTCTCCGAGATCCCAGTACCTACCCGCGCCCCGCATCACGTTGGGGCGACAAGAGTTTGAAGCATGCGTGGCATGTTATCCCGGCGGGCTGGGAGAGCCCGGTAACACCGCCTGCTAGCGTCACAATCGACCTCAGCATTTCCCTTAAGCCCCACGACGAGAATGCCTTGATTGATGCGTTATACGAGGTGAGCAATCCAGGGCTTCCAAAGCACGTCATCTCCACTATTCCTCCGCGCGTGCATGTGCTCACGTGTACGGCTACTTATATTTCAGATATGGTGCATATCTCTCAAAAGAGAAAGTCGCTGAGCTTGTCGCACCTCACCCAGATGCGTTCGAGGTCGTCCACGCTTGGCTCGAACATCACGGCATACCCTCCTCCTCCATTTCAACGTCACACGGCGGCAACTGGCTGACTCTCACCCGCGTGCCCTTGTCCAAAGCCAACGATCTGCTCAGTGCTTCGTACCAGTACTTCCTGCATGCCGAGACGAACGAGACAATTCTCCGCACGCTTAGCTACGCGATCCCCACGGTTCTTCATGAACACGTGCGAACTATCGTGCCGACGACGTTCTTTGGTTCAGGCGCCCCAGAGATGCCGAAGCAGACACCGCAGGTGCACCACAGTGATGTTACAGCGGCGCGGACGAAGGCAAAGTCTGGAGAGCCCGTGATAGAGCTGTCGAGCCGCAACTTTTTCGTCAATCCATCGTTACTGCGCTGGATGCACAACACGGTAGCCTACATACCCTCTGCGGTGGACAAGAACGTCCTTGGGACAGTGGGCTTCCGTGGGTTGACCGCGAGCCAGGCCGATCTGTCAACGTTCACGGCTAATTATCTCCCTGGCGGTGACGATGCAAACTACGTCGTCGTCATGATCAGCGGCACACAGTACAATTCGAAGAACCCCAGTCCCCAGCAGAATCTGGACGTTCAATACGCAACGGCGATGTCGTACCCGACGCCCCAGCTCTATTACAGCATAAGCAGCACGAGTGATCCCTTCGTCACCTGGTTCGGTTACATACTCAAGCAAAAGCACATCCCGCAGACGATCAGCACGACATACGGGGTCGCCGAGCAGATCGTCCCGCTGGATTATGCGTTGGGTGTGTGCTTATTATTCGCGCAGCTCGCCGCGCGTGGCGTCAGTGTCCTCTATCCAAGCGGTAACTTTGGCGTCGGCAAAGGGGACTGCAAGGTCAAGGACGGTTCCGGCAACGACCATGTCGAATTCCGCCCCACCTTTCCCGCAACCTGTGCGTGTGACGTTTTGTGTCTGCTTTTAAGCAGCACACAAGCATCTCTCACCTCATCACCACCTCACATTCACAGGTCCCTTCGTCACTGCTGTCGGCGGAACGACGGGCCTCGTTTCTGAGACTGGAGCGCGCCTCTCTGGCGGCGGATTCTCGACCGTCTTTGCGCGCCCGCCATACCAGGCGACCGTCGTGCCCAATTACCTCCGGAACCTCGGCGACCAGTACGAAGGCCTGTTTAGGTGCGTTCGCCGCTGCGACCTGAGCTGAGCTACTCTGATTTTGTGATTGACGCAGCGCCGGGGGCCGCGGTATCCCCGACATCTCCGCGCAGGCGCTTAGATACGTGTCCATCACCAATGGGCAAACCGTATACAGGGATGGCACGAACTGCGCAACACCCGTACATATTCCTCTCCTTCCATCCCCTGCAACTCCTCGAATACCTAGCTGATTGCCAACGTTCATCAGACCGTGGCTGGTATTATCTCGTTGCTGAATGACTATCAGCTGTCGGTCGACCAGCCACCACTCGGCTTCCTCAATCCCTGGCTGTACGGCGGCGGTCTCGATGGATTGAACGACATCGCGTCCGGAACGAACCCGGGCTGCAACACTGGTGGTTTCTCGGCCGCTGTTGGATGGGATCCAGTGCGTTCCACAACGTTTATTTTCAACTCTGACTGAAAATGGCTCCATAGGTCACGGGTCTGGGGACCCTTAACTTTGAGAAACTTGTACTATTACTTCCGGACTCGCCAGATTGATGAATTGGTATACCTCGTTCCGACGCGAGACTGTGGGATCTCTATCCTTCCCTTCTCTGAAAGATATGAACCATCGGACCATACTGTGGTAGTAGAGTTTCTATCTGTAGATCTGTCGTCTGAATCATGACTGATAGTTCATGCCACCTGCTATCTAACTTGGCCGCTGTTCCTTCTTGCGAGAATGGCAACATCCTTGCGATCGTTGACGATCTGAACGATCTGAGCCGTGTTTGGCCTCAGATTGGTTGCTTATATTATACTCCTCCATTTTTTGTCACTGCAAACAATAGAAGCGAGTTGGTTTTGATCCAGACTTAGTTGTCTTAAATGAATTGGTCGATACTGTAGCCTTGGGAGAACGGTTTTTTACCACGGCTTACATAGCCGACGGACCTGCCACTCTGTCTCTTTAGCGGACTGGCACTCGCCCACGTCGAATCACACTCCACGTCCAAAGTCGATAAGCCGGTATGACGGACTGTCGAACGAGCATTCCAGGCGGGGGCTCGTGAGTGGACCAGGCTGCACGAGGATGTTTCGCACGTAGACGGATCCCTGCGTAAATCTAGCATTGTGTAGTCGGTTGAAGATGCCAACAATCGCCTCCCTATTCATAAGGGCGATCGATATGTCAGCATTGCCAGGCCACTTAGTTGCTCTTCTTTGACAGGGCATGATAGATAAAAACCCTCACGTGACAGGAGAACGATATACCATGTCGGCCTTGATTGGCTTGCCACAGGACTCTATCAGCAAGATAGGGCTGACGGTAATTTGGAGCAGCTTGAGGACATCTTCCCGGACTCTCTTTGCGTCTTCTTCGTTCCCGTCATCACTCTTGTAATTATCTACGGATTCGCAGGAAGGCTCATAGTAGCCGAAGAATTTAGGCACGATCGGCACCGACGAAGGCGTGAACTCCTGTAGCTCACTCGGGAACTTGTCGTATATCTTCGCCTCGTTCTCGAGCATATAGCGGTCCACCTAGCGTCCCATGTCCAATTTAACAGCAACTTTGCCGCACGGAGATGGCCCAGCATCCGACGGGTGTGTGAGTGGTGCAAGGAGAGTGGTTGCTGGTGCCGAGATGTCGTTGTTGGCTGAGATCGAGCTGGCCAATCGTGCGGTGGTCCAAGGGGGCGGAGGCTTTCGATACGTTACCAGCCGCCTCTGCGTATGAGAGGACCGGATGAGGATGAACATACCTTCGCCCGTGGAGCCATGCATTGGGTACTTTCGCACAAATTTGACGGGGCAGCGAGCTAAGAATTTCTCCCAGCTGCGATACAAAGCCAGCCTTGAGGGGTCACCGACAGGTATAATAAGTATCGAGTTCTTGTCGTGGACGTTATACTAAACAAAAGGGATGCTAATTCTGAGCAACGCTGATGCGTGTTTGTCATAGACGTCAAGAACGTCAGGAAGTTGTTCCTTAAGAATGTTCACTTCGAGGGGTAAAAGCACGGATTCTTCGCCCGAGGATGACATCTCTTTCAAAGGTCTTTCAGGGATGATCCATTTCCCAAAAAGAGAACTGTAGTGAGGTTGGTGGGGTCGCCAACCCCAGGCAAGCTTACCTGTCCTCACCTCTGCTTGCTTATCCGAGCATAATTGAGCAGCAGCATTTGAAAGTGCGGCGTCGGCACGCAGTGGGTAACAATGGACATCACCAAAAAGTAAAGGTGAATGCAGGGCGGTCCTCTCCTCTTTCGTCTATAGATGTGGGAATCGATTCCCATTGTGGCTCAGCGGTGACCACGCGAGGCCGAGGCCAGACAAAGTAGCTTTGAATCTGGCAACAAACTACTCTTCAACTTCGTGTTCCAATGCTAGATTCAGGAATGCTAGTAGAAGAACATGTATTACGGTGATTCAATGAAAATAGACACTTGGTTATGCTATCCGGAAACCTTGCCTGCCAGTGGAAGAATAGGAAGGAAAGCGTATTTTAAATTCACGGAGCTGTCACGGAGTGTCGACTCAGAAACAAAGCCATGCCCTAACACTAGTATGAACTTCATACCATTTGCTTGCGCACTTGTGCCAATAGTGTCCGATGTTCAGACCAACTTGGTAAACACTCGCACTACCTCCTCAATAATTGCACCAATCATATGAGGAACCGAGAAATACCCACCAAATTCACGGCATCATTCGTGAAAAGGCCTTCCTCAGCTCGTCGGCCATCCTATCTTCAGAGTCCCAAGACACCCCACCGTAGCACTCTCCACGCCCGAAGTCAATAATCCGGTATGAAGGATCGTCGAACGAGCGCTCCGCAGGGGGATTCGTGAGTGGGCCAGGCTGCACGAGGACGTTTCGTGGGTAGACGGATCCCTGTGTAAAATTGGCATCGTGTAGTCGGCTATAGAGGCTAGCAATCGTGTCCCTGTTTGCAGTGGCATTTCGAGGAGTCAGCATTGCCAGACCCCTTCATTTGCCTTGTTTTATTGGCAGGGAAGGGATAGCTAAAAAGTCCTTACCTGTTACTCTTAGATAACTCTGCGGGCTTGACTTGCTCCCCGCATGGCTCCAGCAGCAAGATAGGACTGAAGATGATTTCAGGATAGTCGCAGATAGGCCATAGTTTGCAGATGTCCACTCCCACTTTGTTTGCATCTTCTTCATCTCCATCGTCGCCCTTGAAATTTTCTACTGACTCGAAGGAAGGCACATAGTATCCATAAAACCTAGGCACGACCGGCGGTGACTGCTGCAGCTCCCACGGGAACTTGTCGTAGATCTTCGCCTCATTCGCGAGCATAACCTTTTCTCGAAATTTCGTAATTTTGACAGCGACGTGCAGAGACGGTCCCGCACAAGACGGGAGTGTGAGTGGGGCACGGAAAACATATGAGTGGCTCCCTTCACCGAGATGTTGCTTTTGCCTGAGATCGAGCTGGCCTATTGCGAGCGGATCAAAGGTATCCGAGGCTCTCGACACGTCGCAGGTCGTGTCTCCGCATAAAGGAGACTGGATAGAGGTGCGGAGATGAATACTATACCTTCGCTGGTAAGCGTGGCGGGGATGCGTACCGGGTACTTGCGCACAAATTTGATAGGGTTGTGAGCTAAGAATTTCTCCAAACTGACCCGCACATTGTCGATGAGTCGCACATTGCTGGCGCTGCGTAACGTGTCTTTGTCGTAGACGAGAAGAACATCAGGAAGGCAGTCCTTGGGAATGACGGTTTCGAGAGGTAAAGGCATCTCTTTGTCCAACTCGTCTGAGGGCGAAGACTCGTTGGAAACTCTCGTAGGGGCACTCTCTGCCCCCGAAAGAGAAGCATCGGCACTGCAATAGGAGGCGATGGGTAGAGTGGTCATCACCAAGGTAAAGGGTTCACACCAGAGACTAGACGAGATTGGGTGGCCTCTCCCCTTTCATCTTAGGGGTGAGAATTGGACTTCATTTCCTGGTGGCTCGGCAGTGACACGACATGTATAGGAGTAAGCCAAACTGAGGGGAGAGGGTAAGGGGTCGATACCAAGGACGATCCATTTTACTAGATTTACCAGTTTGTATAGGCTCCTTTGGGCTTGCCTCACAAGTGCCTCACATAGGGTTGCCACGTTCCGGTTCAGTCCGGTTCGGAGGCAAACCCCGAACCCGAACCGGGTCCGGTTCAGGCCCTCAGGCCGAACCCCGAACCCCATTGGGGTCCGGTCCGGTTCGGGTTCTGTCACCATCCGAACCCGGTCCGAACCCGAACCGCAAATTTAAAGCCAAAGAAAGGAACATTTGATTACGTAATCAAGTTGAACTCGCATAATGACCCACCTGTGCACCGCAAAAAGCGTGGTCAACGCTTTTGTGGCAAAACTGAAAAAACATATACATTGGTTCTATTCTGTAGCTATATACAGGGTATCTAAATGGTAACTATGGCTAAACTCGCAGTGTCCGGTTGAGCACGACAGGGTCAACCGATTTGCGACCATTGTGTGCTCGGTGGTTGTCGCGCGTGGGGCGGGTGGCGCAATGAACGGTGCGGGGATTGAGAGGGAAACCCAGAGTTACCAATTAGAGCCGGTGAGGAGAGAGGAGAGAGAGAGGCAAGTGGAGTGCGAGGAAGTAAGGCCGGTGAGGGGGATGTACACTCTATGTATAATAATAATAAAAACCCCAGCGCCGGTCATATCCATTTACCGAACAGAACGAGGCTACAGCAGACTTGGACGCGATGTTGCGGAGTGAAACGCGCCTCACGGAGAGCTGATACTTCCCACACCATTATCAAGCCTTGACAGCAGTAGCACTTTCCCCTGTCTTGGATTCACTAAGGTTTGCTGCAATATACAGGATCTCTAACGATTATGGACGCGACGAAGAAAGGAATAATGGTAACAGTGAGTAAACACGAGCGTGCGCCAGCAGAGTCAATAACAAATCGACGACGCCCTGCGCACAGAAGGCAGAAATGAGGTGCTACACTACAAATCGGAGGGTTTATAAACTACACGAAAGTAAGAACTATACAGTAATAAATTTTATGCTCTGCTTCCACAAGAGCCTCGAGGTAGGAATCCGCGGCCATGTGTACTGCCGGGAGGGGATAAAAAGTGCGAGAACATCACGCGCGGTTTGCATAAACCCGCATAGACAATCAGATAAGGAATAAAAATAGAATCGAATAAAAATAGAACACAACTTCTACAGGATCACCGTGCCTGCACATACGAGAGGGTCGATGCTACTGTAGCTAGCTAGCCTCACTCTTGTGCTGTTGTGAGCCTTCGCGTGCTTTAAAGACAGTCTACTTCACAACTCAGGCCTCAGGGCCAATTGCCTTCAAATTCGGTATCGATTCTATCGAATCAAAGCTATAGGTACATGTACTATGTCCGTGTGAGAAATCCGGTTAAATGTTCCAGTCCATCGTGAGAATGTTCAGTAAAACGTTCCTAGTCCATCATGAGACCATTGTTCACAGTCTAAACGTAACCACCACCACCATTAGTCCGCATTCTCCCTATAAAAACGCTACAAGGGGTATTCGGTCATGAGAGAGCGAGCGCTACCGCAGCCGCGAGGAGTTGAAAGATTATATTTCCCGAGTAGTTCAACGTTGCATCATTTTTGTCTTTGCCATTGTTTGTCTTGTTGGCGGTACCGCTTTGGGCTGTAGATAGGATGTTCGGGGGTAACACGCTCATTGGCGCCGTCGGTTGTGACCCAACTGACCCACTTCCAATAATAACGTATGTGCCATTGCTGGGGATGCCGTTGATGGTCACAAACAAGAACGCGGGTCCGGGTTGGAAAAGATTAGGGTTAGGGGGTAGCTGCGCGGTGTGGAGAATGAGCGTCCCATTAGAGTCCACCGTGTACGTGTTGTTTAGCTGCATAATCCGCTGGCCCATGTTCATTGCGTGCGTCGAGAAACCTGGACGAATTAGCCAAACTAACGTGTTGGTTGCAGCATCGTTGCCGGGGCCAGAATAGGATGAAGAGGGAATGATGATGTCGAAATAGTCACCACCATAAGAAAGCGTCTGCGGAATATTTTGCGGAGCAGGACGTGTCGAAGCAGAAAAGTACAGTGGAAAAAAGTACTCCGCAGTGTATGTCGTGGGATATATCGTCGTCAAGTTTACGTCAGCGTTTGGATTCGAACCGGCGATCATAACCGAACCATCTGGTAGCAATACAGCTGACGAATGATACAACCGAGGAACGGTAGAGGTGCTTAATCCAGTCGTTGACCACCGGCTGCCAAGAGGTGCATTCGGGTTGTAGACAGCAGGCTGACCAACGGGCCCTGCCGAGAGTGACTCCCCATATGGCATGGCTCCGGGGTCCGGGGTGCTTAGCGTACCCTGAGCATATCCTGCAGTACCGTTTTCAGCACCATTGAGGACAAGGAATGTGCCGTCAGGGAGTGCGATGAACTGGCCCATTGTGCGTCCAACTGGGAGGTCGTCGTCTTGAGTGTAGACTGGTGACGATCCATCTTGAGGTTCCGGAGTTATACGTTGGCAGTCGGCGGACGCGGGAAACGTCCAAGTGTCAACGAAGGGATAACCATAATTGCCCCATTGCTCGTCCTGCAAGTATTGGCCACCGCAAAAAATAATGGTTGGGGTATAGTTATTGGCAGGGGTCAAAGGTAGCATAGCATTTGCTCCCGAGGCAGGGTATACCCGAACAATATCCCTAGGCATGTCGGGGAGTGGCGTCTCGACATTAGCATTATAATCCCAGAGTACTGATGATAGTTAGTGATAAGAATGTATGAAACGTTATGTCGTCTTAACTGGTTGAATGATTGGCCTGAACGAACATCTTGCCGGAGGGCATAAGGAACGCCAAGGCATAGGAATTAAGCCCACTTGTGGTCACCATGAATTTCATGATTTCAGGGGTTTGTGAGCGGGAGGGGAAGAATTCGAAAGTGGGCTCAGCCTGGCCGTCTTCGTACGTGGGGTCGGTGTTTGGGTAGTTACGATTGATGTAGCCGCCGTTGACGAACCCACCCATGAGGACGACTGAACCATCGGCGAGGGCTTCTACGCCAGCATACCAGCGAGCCTTGGCCATCTGGAGTCCGTTTGGAGAGTCATACCAAGAGCATTTGGAAGAGCTGAGATCCTTATTGCAAGGGTTGATGATACGGATTGCGCTCGCGCCACTATAATCTTGGTATGTAGGATCATATGCGGTGGTAGAGCCGGCATCAGAGTTCTTTCCGCCAGGACCGACAGCATTGTTACCACCAAAGGTAGCAAAGGAACCGTTGGGTAGATGCATTCCTGCCGCACAGAAGGGGTTTGTTTGTACATCCATTGCGGTCGCGGTCCGCGTGGCAATATTCCTGTTAGAAATGTTGAAAAAAGGAACCCAAGGTGCCGAGATGTGCTCACCAGACCGAAGCGTAAGCAGAGTGGCCATTGAGTTGATATGAATTCCCCTCGACCTTGTCGATGATGTACACACTGTCGGGGCTGCCGACAAACATCTAAGACGGGGGAGGGATGGTGATCATGTCAGAGAGATGCATCAAGGGACACACCATCATAGCGCTGACAAGGGTCTGGCCGACGACGACAAGGACCCAGGTTGCTGAGAAATGACAGAAGGGACGGCAAGTCCAAGGGCGACAAGGAGAGGTATTTTCATAATGCCAGAGTGAAGAGGGAAAAGACGGAAGGAGTGGGAAGGAGGGGAGAGAGCGCAGGGAGGAATGACAGGAAATGACAGGAACAAGAGAAGTATATGGGGAATAGAGACGAGCTCCCCCCATTTCTAAGGAAATTGGGCGGGTCATGTCGAGATGGACCTGATGAGCGCGAGGCAGTGAATGGCAGGGAATGGCGCCCACGAGACAAGATTGTGGAAGCCGCCGATCATCGATGGCACGACGCCACTACGACGCCACATCATCGTTTACGTCGCCTCAGAGAAGCTAGTAAAGGCTTTTATTGCGATTGCCAATTCTGAGCTGCTCTCAGTCTTCGTCGCCCCTTCCTTCAAACCGAAATCGTTCAGCGGTCGTTCACGCTCTCGTTACCGCTTTTGGGCTTCTCAGCACCCAGAGCCACTCTCCTCCTTCCCATCATCTCACCGTGCTCCGTCCTTGCCCCGCTTCCACACCGAAGCTCACGTTATATTACGATCGCTCCTACGTTGATGTTCTACTCGCTGAGCGCTGATCCCCCAGGTCCTGACCCGGAATCCTGCAAGGAGTTCGGCCTCGACTCGGAGGACGTAATTGCCGCTCCTATGCTCTCACTGCCTCTCGTGTTCACGTTTGAAACACAGGATTGTCCACCGTTTCCTGGTCTCAGAGAATACGTCCTCGGAATAGCTGGCGCATCACTTACTGCAGCACGGGAGCTCGCAAAGGACAGATGTGATATCCCCATTTGTTGGGACGGCGGAAGGTGTCTGCCATCTCTCACTTCATCCCAACTTTCCGCTGAGTGCCCCCAGACACCACGCTCATAAATCTAAGGCTTCAGGATTTTGCTACATAAACGATTGCGTGCTAGCTCTCCCAGTTCTGAGGCGGGCACCGCCGTCGCCATAATGTCCCTCAACGTCGATACCAAGCCAGGTGCGAAAAAGGTTTCGCATCATGTACTTAGAACTGGACGTCCACTATGGTGAACGGCGTCGCAGGGGCGTTTTGAGGTGCCGGCGCTCGAGGTCAGGTCCTGACACTACTGTATCCATTCATCACGCCGCCCGCGGCTTTTTCCTTCCCTCCGAGCATTCGGCTCTACCAGACCCACCATCAAACTTATTCGGCCCTTTCACCCTTTCTTTCCGATGCACGCTTGGAGCAAGCAGCGCCACATTTATGCGCGTGTGGAAGGCGATAGCCAGGATTCACATAGCTTTTGCCCCTGACTACATCGTTCTGCAATGCGGCGTCGCTGGCCTCGCAGGAGATCCAATCGGTGCATGGAATTGGTCCCTTGGCGGCGAAGGCGGCTTCGTCTGGTTTGTTCGATGCGTACTCCATTCCTCCGCAAAAGTATTACTACTTGGCGGCAGTACGTTGTTTGGTTTGTCAATGGAGAGTGACCCCTTACTGCCACCCGTGTGGGGGCACTACTCACCTCCGTAGCATTGCGCCACGGTTAAGGGGGACCTCCACTTGGTCGTTGCTTATAATCGTCTGAACAGTGTGGTGCGCCACTCGCTCTTGACACGCCAATCCCCACCCATGCAGGCTTCCCGATGTATGCACCGTCTTTCATTCTTGATGTGCCAGCGGGCAACGTTCGCGACGAGAACTCCGACGACTACCTCACAGAAATTGACGTTATTTTTGAACGTGTAGCCGAGATCTTGCGAACTCAGCTGGCGTAGCAGTTGGCGATGCGCAATGACTTAATAATGACTCTCCAGAATCTAAACAACGCAAAACACCTTGTCCCATTGGTTACAGCAAGCTGTTCCCCATTGTCATATGTTTGTTCAAGTGGATACAATCTCCTGTTTGTATAATTTCCGATTGGCTCGTTAGTCCTCTCGCATTGCGGGAGGTCTCAGACTTGTGTGAGGCAAATACATCTCCAGTTGCTGAGAATATATGGGTGTCCCCGATGGTCCATTAGAGTGATCGCCGACGGACAGCGCGTTCTTGTGAAGACAACATAGCTCACACAGTGATGTTTTGGACGTCGTCGTGAAGGTCTTCGAACTTGTAAATGACAGACGTTGCGCAATCGAAAGTTGGTTATTCTTGCTTTGAAACATCTCGCTACAGGAAAATGAAGCCTGAAGCTTGAAGCTTGAAGGCCTGAAGATGTATACCTGTATATGGGAGCATTGCCTTTTCTACTGGCCAACATCAACTCAACTGATTAGTTGTGTATTTCCCCCGCCTCGCATTCTCGTTGATATCACAAACGCTGTGCTTTGCGATTTCACGTGTCACAGCCGGCTAGCCGACATGACCTCCACCGTGAGCTGGGGACACATGCAACACTATTTGCGTAATGTGCGTTCTTGGTTCTCAAACTGCCTGTTCTGGGGTACAGTACAGTATGCTTACACTGCACTTGTCCGTGCAGCGTCAAAATAAGTTCCGAGACACTTGACTGGCTCTGGACTTCAAGTTATTGATGGCTGTCACCGCGATTCACGCTCGATGTCAATCGATCTGTTACTTGGGTCCTTGCTGTCATGACCTTTACGCCCTCTTGCTACCCAGTTAGAATTAGTCTGTCTTGAGACCTTCCGACGGTGAATTTATGCCGTCTCAGATATCAGGCTAGAGTGAACTTTGAAATGTTTAGGGGACGCACTTCAATATCCCATAGCGGCCTGAGAAAACCAACCTACCCGCAGGCAGGAGGCAACCTACTCTGGCATCTCTCCGAGCTTCTATCTTATCTTGACTTGACCCAGGGACCGCATGCACGGAATGGAAGCGTCGTGCACAGGTCACATATCCGGGCCGTCGACACAGCCGAGGCAGGGCTAGATTTGAACTTCTCTCATTGATGGGGCTCACCAGTCGATGTATAAGTATATACTTCATCACCTCATTATCCCCAAACCGCACGAGTTCTGCGCCCACATACCATGTCCTACAACCAAGATCGTGATGGCATAGCTACGGTTCAAGTTTGAGCCGCAACAATTGCAATTATGTAAGGGACTTCCTTTCTCGGTAACCACGAGCACTAAGATGCGCTCGCTGGCAGTGGGAGCTTGGGTATACTCTTACATTCAAAACAAAATACCTACTACTTTTCTTAAAAACTCATATATTCAATTTACTAGAACAGAAATTTCCAGAAAGTATTATAAGTTCAGGAGGAACTAGCCAATCTGGCTCCCCCAATGGCCCCGCAACGGGCCGCGTCACCAGGTCAAGCACCAAAATGCTGGCGGCTGCCCCCTCGGAAGAGGGAAGCGTAAGCCCAACCCGCAGCAAGGGGAAGCAAGTGACTGCAGGTGAGGAGGTGAGAAGAGTACTGGCTGACGAAAAATGCATACGCGCAGATGAAACCACCACACCACCCACACTCTTTAAAGTCTTTAAGAGAATCCTCGAAAGATACAATACTGCAATCCTAGAAGACCTCCACCTGTCACTCCAGGCATTCGCACTCCTATTGCAGGAGGGCGCCAGCAGGGACCCTCTCACAAGCAAGGGCCGTCGAGGCAGTGTTAGACAAAGTCGAGGAGAGGTTAGAGGCGGCGATCGAGGAGATCATGAGCAAGATGAGTGGTATGGTCGAAAGTCTCTCTGCTAACCAGAAATACATTCAGGCATCAGCCACTGCCCTTTCGGAAATGGCAGAGATGTACGAGAAACTCACGCTCGACATGAACAATCACGTCAAAGCTGCTATGGAAACTTCGAATCAACTGACCAATATGGTCTCATCGCCGGAAGCCCCATTGCTAAGCTCACGGACACAAGCTCTCAGTTAGCGACCACCGCCTCTACATACAAAGACGCACTGATCAGAAGCGGAGAATAACAACTCCAAAGACAGCGGTCGCTCAACACCGGCACGCCACAGCAACAGCGTAGTCAACTTGAAGATCATGAGACGACCACAACAGGCAGTGAAGATGACAAGGACAACGATCCGAGTTGTAGTGCCACTGGCAATGATGACAACGATGACTTCTGCAATGACGACCCCAACCGCGCCACTCATACTTAAAGTCGACTCGCAGCAGACAGGACCCGAACGAGCCCACTCAATACTGTCGTGTTCAATCCTTGTTGCCGTCTGCTCACCGCAGCAATTCAATGCGATGGCTCTCCTTCTTGTTTGCATGCTCTCACCCGTCGCTTCGCGCATGCTGGGCCTCATGCAGCGCGCTCCGCGTTCGAGGACAGAGGTGAGCAAGACTTGTCGGCCCGCTCCAACCCACTCTTAGAAGGCACGAACCTCGATCTATCCCCCAGCTTCAACGAGCAGTGTCAAAGGCGGAAGAAACTCGAGGCGGTTGCGCTAAGCGCTTTCACTGTCGGTAGAATTTTAATTTTTTTTGCCAGAGGGGGGGTATCAGATAACCGAAAGCGGCTGACCCTATGCCGAACGCTGCACTCATGTTTTGTCCAAATGGCGGCAGCCCGAGTCATCACCTGGTGCATGACCGTGCCCAGCAGCTGCGAGCGAATCCCTGCAGAAATTTCCGCGTAGCTATCTGTGATGCGTAGTTACATGCCCCGGGATACAAATGAAATTTTTAAAAAAGAAAAAAAATATCTGTGATGGTCTGCAGGTCATCCATCTGCCACATACACGTCTTCAAAGTCAACGTGCCATGCGGTCGTTCTCTGCGTGCAGGAGTACCGCATTGGCAGCGGCGGTCTCACGAATCAACGCCGACCAGATACGCGCGAGGGGGGATATGGGGTGGCGAACGACACGCGCAGTGAGGAGCTTCGGCTTGTCGTCTCGAGAGGTTGGTGTTTCTCGTGGGGTGCAAAGTTGAGTTGAGGCATGTGATTGATTAATAGGACGAGATGGATCCCGATAACGTGTCGACAGAAAAGACAACTACGTTGTCGGTCGCAGATGTTTTGTGGTTTGCTTGTGTTTGCTTGGGGATTGCCAAAGTCCAACATTCTAGCAGAACGACGCTTTTAGGTACCAACACACCAACGGTACTGACACGATGCATGGCATACTGGTTACGGACAGATGGATGACGGACGCCGCTTGACCCATAGACCGATGTTTGTTGGAGAGCCGACCCACAGACTGAGGTAAGTCTGAGAGTTGACTCACAGAGCGATGTCATTGACTGATGTTCCCACAGACCACTACTACGAAAGACAGCGTTCCAAAGTTCCGATCCCACCCCGACGTCCGTTCGACCGACGTTGCTTTGCTGACAGACGGATACTTCCGCTGACCGACACTGAGGCCTCGACGTCCCGACACCGATTACCCGACGTAAACCGACAAACCAGATCGACAAGCTGACAGAGGCTCCTGCAGACTGTCGCTCCCACATACAAGTCTCCCTGACCGACGCACCATATATTCGGGCGCGACCTCATCAAGGCACTCTCCATGCCCAAAGCTGATAATAGGAACGAAGGGCTGTCCAACGAGCGCCCCGCAGGGCGACGCGTGAGTGGGCCGGGTTGTACGATGACGTTTCGGGGGCCGACGGACCCCTGGAAAAAATTGGCTTTGTGTAGTCGGTCGAAGAGGCCAGCAATTCTGTCCCTGTTCACAGCAGCGTTTTGAGCGTCAGCATTCGAGGCCCTTTATTCGCGGGAATAATGGTGAAAATCCTTACTTGTTACTCTTAGATAACTTTTCGAGCTTGACTTGCTCACCGCAGGACTCCAGTAGCAAGATAGGACTGATGACGAATCGGAGCAACCTGCGGACGTAGTCCCGCACTGTGCTTGCGTCTTCTTCGTCCCTATCGCATTGTAACTGTCAACTGACTCGCAGGAAGGCACATAGTATCCGTAAAATTTAGGCACGACCGGCGGCGATGAAGGCGTGGACACCTGTAGTTCGCAGAGGAACATGTCATAAGTCCCTCGTTAATTTGACAGCAACGTCGCCATGTAGAGATGGCTCCGCATAGGGGAGTGTGAGTGGCGCACGGAAAACGCATGGTTGGCTACTTTCACGAGATGTTGCTTTCGCCTGAGATCGAGCTGGCCTATTGTGCGCTTGTCCAAGGTATCCGAGGCTTCCGACAGGTCGGAGGTCATGTACAAAGAAGGCTGGATGGAGGTGCGGGGGTGAATGTAGCTCACCTTGAAGCGTGGTGGGCATGCTCACCAGGTACGTCCGCACAAATTTGATAAGGTTGTGAGCTAAGAACTTCTCCAAATTATTCCACGCAGCGACGCCCACCCAGCCATATTCAGGAGAAGTGGTGGGTGACGTAGCATTGCGTATGGTGTCTGTGTCGTATACAGGTACGTCAAGAACATCAGGAAGACGGTCCTGGGGAATGACGACTTCAAGAGGTAAAGGCGCGGTCGCTTTGTCCGAGGAAACCTCATACTGTCGCAGACAGAGGAAGAGCCCACCTGACTCCGCCTGCTTATCTGCGTGAGAGTTAGAAGTTGCAGTATCGGCGGTGCAGTAGGTAGCAATGGGTAGAGTAGTCATCATCACCGAGGCGAAAGTGAAGCGAAAGCAGTGGTAACGTGGGTCATTCAGAGGTAAACTACTACGCATACGTTTACATTCCATCACAACGGAGTCCATTGAGCTAGTGTCGCCAAATAGCACACAAGTTGACTCGGATTGGGCCAGTGAACGAAGGGTAAACACACATACAGGCCGGATGGGCATAGGGCGTGCATTGTTGGCTGCTCAGCGGGAGAGAATATTGGCCCGAAGCAGAGCCTGAACAGGGGTAGAAACCCCAAGCGGCCACAGCAAACAGAAGCAAGACCCAGTGCCAGTGTCTAACGTCTAACAACAGCGGGGGTTTCGTCAGTCGCGCTCTGTCACACGTGTCACACCGCGTCAGAGTCACACTGGAGGCAGGGGCGGATCAACTCAACGTTTCTCGAAAGATGCCTCTTGTTCGTATCGAGTTATGCGATTTCAAGTCTTACAGGCAAGTCGCACACAACGTATTGCTCTGCCGTTGCACCTCTGAACTCAACAACCACCAAGGGGACACCAAGTCATCGGCCCATTCAAGAACTTCACGTCCATCATCGGACCCAATGGCGCAGGAAAGTCTAATCTCATGGACGCCATATCCTTTGTTCTCGGTGTGAAGAGTGCGCAGCTTCGGAGTAGCCAGCTTCGGGATCTGGTGTACCGTGGTCGCCGTCTTGCCCGCGATAATGGCGAGGGAACATCGCAGCCCGAACCGGAAGATGAGGAGGAAGAACGTGAGGGTGAGGGCACGGCTAAGAAGGCCTGGGTGCTTGCGGTATTCGAGGACGAAAAGGCAAAAGAATGGCTCTTTCAGAGAACGTGCGTCATCTTTCCGTCCCTTTTGTGCGGCGACTCTCATGCAGACACCTTGGTTGAATGCAGGATATCGACGACCGGGGCTTCGGAGTACAAGCTCAACAAGAGAACCGTCACCTACACTACGTATAACGAAGCTCTCATCAAGCACAACATCCTCGTCAAAGCCAAGAACTTTCTCGTCTTCCAAGGAGATGTCGAGGCTGTCGCTTCCCAATCCCCTAAAGAACTCACACGCCTCGTCGAGCAGATCAGTGGTTCGCTCGAGCTTGCCGCAGAGTACGAAAGGGCCAAAGGAGAGCAGGACCGTGCGACGGAGAATGCCACGCATAACTTTACCAAGCGACGTGCCATCGCGGGCGAGATCAAACAATACAAAGAACAGAAAGGCGAGGCGGAACGATTCGAGTCTTTGTGTCAGGAACGCGTGAGTTCTCGAAAAGTTTTGCCTCGTTCGTGAGGCTTTAGCTGACTATATGCGAAGGATGACCTTATTCTCCGCCGCTTGCTCTTCAAATTGTTCCGCATAGAGGAGAACCTCGAGAAGAACGCGGAGGAAATCACAACTCTTGCAGCATCCATCGCCGGGCTGCGCGAAGAGAAAGAGACCCAGGACAGTGCGCTGGACGACGCACGCACCGACCAAGCCAAAGCCCGAAGCGCAGTCGCAAAATCTGAGAAAAAATCAAAAAGGCTGAGAAGGCATTGGAGGACAAGGTGCGCACCATTCTTCTAGTTCTTCACTTTTCGACATAGAATTTTTGTTCGATATAGAAACCGGAACTCGTGGCTATCGAGGCGTCAATCGCTCATTCGACGAGGAAGCTGAATAATGCGCAGAGGCTCCAAGAGCAGGTGGATAAAGAGGTAGATAAGCAAGCGACCAAAGTCCGGAGCTATCAAGGAGACTAGATACCGTCCAGAAGGCTGCAAATGAGGCGCAAGGTAAGTAGCATTCGCGTATTCCTTCGTCGTTCTACCTGATTGGTTTCGGGGTGCAGAGGCCCAACGACAGGCGTCCCAGGACAGTTATCGCTGAGCGAAGAAAGCCTAGAGAGTATCGCCGACTGTGCGTGACGTGTTTTCGTTCTGACCACTGACTCACCTAGCTCGGATTTGTAGAAAGGCCCAAGCCAGCATCCTGGCAGTTGAGGAACGTCAAGCCCTCGAGAAGCTCACACGAGACGAAAAGACCGCATCACGCACTTTTTCGCAATTGAGAGACGACAAGAAGAATTCGAGCAGAAGAGAGCGAGTCTGCGTGAAGACAACGACACGTATGAGGCGAAGAAGGCTACTGTACGCAACGTGCGCTGCATAGGATAAGCCTAATGATGACCCCGCTTTCAGCTAGAAGAAACGGTCAAGGAAAGCAGCGAACAGCTCAGCAGGGTCAAGCAACAGCTTGAAGAGCGGCAGACTGAGCGGAACCGAATCAAGTATGAATTCACCCACCAATCTTGGCCGTGGGCTTGTCTGACCGCAATTGCAGTCGGCTCGAGGCTGAGCTTAACGGCAAGCTCTTGGAGGTCCACCAAAAGCTCATGCAGGCCGGCTTTGACCAGAAGCAAACAGAACGCGAGGCAAAGCTAAAGGAGACGCTGGCGAATTTGCAGCGCATATTCCCTGGTACGCATACGCATACCTCCATGCTTCATCTGGCCCGTACTGATATCTGCATCAAATCAGGCGTGCGTGGCCGCTTGGTCGACTTGTGCAAACCTACGCAGCGCAAGTACGAGACTGCCATCTCTGTCATCCTCGGTCGTAACATCGACGCCATCGTCGTAGACGAGGAGCGAACCGCCATCGACTGCATCGAAGTCCGTTGTGCCTCTTTTCCTTCCTAGCACTCGGATGAATGCGCACGCTTCACTATTATAGTACATGCGCAACCAGCGCGCTGGCCAAGCGACGTTCATCCCGCTCGACACGATCCAGGTAAAGCCGGTCAACGACAAGTTCCGCTCCTTCGCAAAAGGCGCACGCCTGGGAGTCGACGTGATCCAGTACGAACCTGCGATGGAGCGCGCCATACACCATGCGTGCGGTAATGCGCTTGTGTGTGATACGATGGAGGTCGCGCGGTACGTGTGCTACGAGAAAGGCCAGGAGGTCAAGGGTACGTCAGGTGCAGTTTCTCGTTTATGAGATAGTGCTGATGCGCCAGGGGCGGCGGCGTAGCGGTGACGCTTGAGGGCACGGTCATACACAAGAGTGGCTTGATCACTGGTGGACGTAGCTCTCATGATACTGGAAAGAAGTGGGAAGAAAAGGATATCCAGGGTACGTACTCGCACGTTTCTCCGTAGTGTGCTTGCTGACGCAGGGTCAAACAGGCTTGTCACGTTCGAGGATAACATCCAAAATCAGCTGAGCGAACTTGCGAAGCAGAGGCCGCGGAACCAAGAAGACGATAATCTGGTTTCCGAGATGACGAAACTAGAGTCAATTCTTCAAGTCGCTCGTGATGACCTAGTGCGTGGTTGCAGTTTTTTTTCTTGCTCTTGCGCTTAATTCGAGTCGGACAGAGCGCATGCAATCGCAAGCTTCAGGGCATCAAGGACGAACTCAAACATATCGAAAGGAGCCTGAGGCAAATCTCCCCAGAATACAAAAAGGTACGTTTATTTGTAAAGTGTTACATACACCGCCTCACACACCTGTCATAGGCACGAAACGCGCTCGATAAACTCCAGGAGGAGATCCAACGCTTCTCATCCGTGGTAGACTCAGCCGAAGACGGAATCTACGGCGATTTCTGCCGCTCGATAGGCGTGTCGAACATCCGGGAGTACGAAGTGCGCCAGCTGAAGCTTGCGCAGGAAGAAACCGAGGCGCGCTTACGCTTCGAGACGCAAATCGCGCGTCTGACGCATTTGTATGTTCTTCAACCCACATCCACGACCCACTGATGCGATCCTCCTGAATGAATAAAGGTCCCAGTTCGAAGAAGAGCAGTTGAAGAGGCTCCAGGAGCGCCTGAACATTCTTGCCGAGACCGTCACTGCAGAAGAGGCAAACCTCGTAGGCCTCGAAGAGAGGAAGACCGAGACGCAAGAGGAGCTCGAGAGTTTACAAGAAGGGATCGGGGAGCTCGAGGAAGAGATGTCGCGTCTGAAGGGAATCCTGGACGAGAAGTCCAAGGTCGTCGACGATGCGAAGCGCGTTGCGTCTAAAGCGGCCAAGGCGCTCGAGCAGGCGGAAAAAGAAATATCCTCACGGGTGAGGGTGGCACGTTTGTGGTCATCGTCATATGGCTGACGACGATATTGCGAGAGCAGAACGACGAAATTGAGAGACTGGGGCTCGAGCGATCTGGTCTTTATCGTAAATGTCGCCTCGAAGAGATCAAGCTACCATTGGTCTCTGGGAATCTCAAGAACGTCCCCATGGAGGAGGTCCGTCGTCTTTTTGATCTCGACTCTCACAATTTTTTCAAAACTCTCGACAGAATTTACGTGACGAGGTTGCCATGGACGTTGACGAGGATGAGGACGCAGAGGGCAGCTCGACACAGCACCCGAAGCGAGTGCACGATTACGGAATCGAAGTGGACTTTGAGGTCCTCGGCGGCGACGAGCGAGAGGTAAGCGGGGACACACGTGCGGCGTCTCCACGTCCTCGGAAATCTGATGAATCGGTTCAAGGATTCCTCAGGAGAGACACTTGCCGAATTCGACGCGTCGATAACGAAACTTAACGCCGAGATCGAACGTATGACGCCCAATATGAAGGCCATGGACCGGCAAGTGCCCCTGTTTTCCCCCGACATGCAAGGCTGATGACAGCGCTCTCCCGCCCCCAGACTGGACGATGTCGAGGTCAAGCTAGCCGAGACGGAAAAGGAGGCCGATAAATCCCGGAAAGACTCCAAGAACGCACGAGACACGTTCAACGATGTTAAACAGAGGCGGTGCGTCAGTTCAGTTGCTATTCACGGCCCGGCGACGAGAACCGATCGTTCACTCCCCATAGCACCGAGCTGTTCAACAAAGCCTACAATCACATCTCAGAACGTATTGACGAGGTATACAAGGATCTGACAAAGGGAAAAGCGGCGCCGATGGGAGGTGTCGCTTACCTCAGCCTAGAAGACAACGAGGTAACGGCAAAAAAAGATGCAAACAAACGCCACGCATTCATTATGCTGTTGTTTTTCTTTCTATCATAGGAACCATATGCGGGCGGCATTAAATATCACGCCATGCCACCCATGAAGCGCTTCCGAGATATGGAGCAGCTGTCTGGCGGCGAAAAGACGGTCGCGGCGCTGGCTCTTCTTTTTGCCATACACAGGTGCGGTCCATCATCGTCCGGTTCGGTACTCTCCCCCAGCAGCGGTGTGTGCTGAATCCTGCGTCCCGTCCGCAGTTACCAGCCGAGCCCGTTCTTCGTACTTGACGAGGTAGACGCGGCGCTGGATAACACGAACGTCGCTAAGGTGGCGAACTATATACGCGCGCAGGCATCGGATACGTTCCAGTTTGTCGTTATCAGCCTTAAGGGCTCGCTGTACGAGCGCGGACACTCTCTCGTTGGCATACACCGCGACCAGGATCTGAACAGCTCAAGGACGCTCACTTTGGACGTAAGCGTGTTTTCGCCGCGGCGGCTGCCGGGATATTAGAAGCTAACTCTTCGTCCACAGCTCACGCAATATGATGAATGAAATCTTTTTTTTTTCCCTTTGAAATGAAACACCCCCATCATCATCGCTGTTGTTCGCTGAGTTCTCGTTTTGTTATGTTATTGTGACACGTCCTTTTTTTTTTGCTTTCTGTATCCTTATCACCGTTATCATAGAACACTCCATTGAAAAAAGATGATGTTGCAAATAATGATTTTTATGCTACGCCGGGAGAATAGGGAACAATGTAATTTTGTGTGTTGTCTATCTAATCGTGCCAAGGGACCGTGAGAAGAAACTGAAGAACCTGACTAAATGCTCGAGAATCGGACTACAACTAAGGATATATAAAAAAACAGGCGAGCCGACGACGAGTGAAGGGCGGACTCGTGTGCATCACGCCGTATAAACGAAAAAGAAAGGGGAGCAAATAAGATAAGTTGAGCAAGAAACTACTGTACGAATGGAGTACGGTAAGGAGAAAACATTATGAACATGTTGAGATGCGTGAAGAAACAATGAACGAACGAATGGAAGGTGGGGGTGGGTGTATCACTGTTGAAGCTCGGGTTCGTCGTCAGTCGAGCGTTTGCGCGATGGGTGACTAGGACCCGCCACAGGCGGCTGCTCTGCCGTCACCTGGCCATCAGTCACAATCCTTGGGACATCACCGACAGATATCCGTCGGCTGAGCGCCGGCGGGAGCTGATCATCCGCAAAATACGACTTGAGGGCCTCTACACGCTCCAGCGACACGATAGTCTGCGACGGAGGTACTGGGAAGTCCGAGAGGCCTGAGATGCACGATGCGGTTGCGGTGTCGTTGGTCATGTAGCTAGAACGAGTCGCTTCTGTCATTGCGGACTGGGGGACGGATTGGGGCTGCGATATGTCGAGGTGCCCGCTGCCGCTGCTGCGCATGGTCGATACGACGAGTAAAGGTGGGAGTGTCGAGTCTCCCTCGCCTTCGTCGTCGTCGTCGTCGACGTCATCACCGTCCTCATCGTGGTCGTCGTTGTCAGTCGCATCGCCAGTGTACGTCGACGAGACACTGACCGATCGTCGACGTCGTATGTCGCGAGTGGCAGAGAATCTTCGCTAGATCCGCCTGTACATCACACGCGAAGGAGAGGCGAGTGTCCGCTGGTGTCGTCGCGAGTGGCGTCGGAGCAACGCCGACAGTTCCCACGCGCAACAGCTCTGTTAGGTGGTCTATCAGCTCAGTTCGGATCAATCAAGCCTACGGGCAGGCACACGCACCGTCATCCACATGCTCAGTCTCCGGCCTCTCCAACAACACAGACGAGATGTGCGAATCGACGTCCTGCGGTACGCGCGTCGTGAACGAGCCCTCGCTCTGCGGGTGCATGCTCTGGTGCATGCTCAGCGGTAACAGCGTCGCATCGGGATCAGAGCGATTCGTGTTCAAATCCGAGTTCGAATATACGTCTGACATGGTGGAGTGCACGACGTTCGCGTCCGTACGGCCGTGCAGCCACCACATCCGCGAAGAATGACCCTCGTCCGTCGTCGCATCCTCGTTGTTGCCCAGATGACGCGTGAGCGCAGCTAGGCCGCTCCCGCCTGCGACGCTACCAGTTGAGCTGACCTCATGACCAACGAGCGACGCCGTATCGCGCGAAAATGTCCTGTGATGCTCGTCCGACGGCGTCCCACTCACAACTGAACCCTTGGGGTAGTAAAACAGATTACGGTAGCGATCGAGGTCTTCGATAGTGCCGAAGGGGCGTGGGCTCTGCAGGGGCGACGAAGCGCGGGATCCTGCACCCGGATCATCAGCTGAGCTCGTCTGCGCCGAACGGCGTATGTCGGTCGAACCTGATGTAAGGAAGGTGGGTATGTTGGTGGTCGTGGGAGAAGAAGCGATTGTGTGATGGATGGAAAGAGAGAAACGGCGGGCCGCGCCCGAAATCCGCGCGGAGGTGTTCGGGCGTTGTCGGGAGCACCACGTCAGGGAAGGGCGCCAGTAACTGCGCGCAGGTGGAACGCCCCTCGCAGTGGCTCTCGCTCTCACCGAGACCGCTATCTGCGCTGAATCGCCGCTGGAGTCCGTACGACAGTGCGTCGGCGAAGACAAGCGGTCCCCTGCTGAAGCGATTATCCGCGGCATACGCATGTGGGACGGTATCCGACAAGACGAGCGGCTGCCGTAGTGAACTCCGTGGGTTGGTTCGTGATCGCGATGGCGCTGGCACTTCCGGAAGGGGTGCAATGGGAGATGGAGGGCGTGCAGGTTGCGAGGGACCCGCACTTGGAGGAGCCGAGGAGGTTGCATAGGGATGAAATACCGCCTGAGGTGGCAGGCGATGCCGCGCGGACATGTCACTTGCGTGCGCACTGACTGCGACCGCGGACGGGTGAGGGCCAGCATAATCAGAGTTGGAGCGTGTGTGCGAACGCCGCGGTACGGATATGGACATGCCTCCTTGAGCGTATGGGTGATCGCGCGCATAGGTGAGGGGTCTCTCTGGCACTGTGGCAACCTCCTCTGTTGAGGGTAGTGGGGATGACAGAGCAATACCGACAGTAGCGCTGTCCATCGCCACCGGCGAGGGCGACGGTGCGGCAAATGAGTTCGGCATGAGATGCTGGACTTCGATACCAGCACTCTTGCCATAGCGGGTAATGACGTCCCCGCGCTCCTCTGGCGGAGTTGTCTTATCGCTCGAGATGCAAAGGCCGGTCGCGGCACGCATTACGGCAATCTTACCCTTCGACCCGGCACGAGAGTGGCCACCAGACGACATCGTACGTGCGTGGGACGTGCCAGAACGCGTCTGTTGGGTCTGCGTGCCCTCACTCGACGTGGGGGAGCCAACTGTTGGGGCAACAAGTTGATTTCCCAGGAGTGTCTTGGTGGCAAGAAAACCGACGCCTCCCATGTCCTTAAGCTGGGCACGTGTGCGCCCTGCGGACTGAGAGCGGGAGCGGCCAAGCGAGCGGGTCAACTTGGAGCTCTGTAACGAGCGCTCAGCCTTGGATCTCCAAGTGGCACGCTCACGTTCGAAAGATGCGCCCATCTCGAGAACCCTAAAAATGGCATTATTGAAACGCTAGAACACCAGCCCAGATGCCAATTGTTGCACACCTTACAAGTGACGGCACAGGTGATGGAATTGCGAGATCATCCTGGGCGAAGCTGCGCGGCCTGCTGAAAGCGGACCATGATCTATCTCCTTCGTGCGGCGGTCTTGGAATCGGCATTAGCATAGGCTCGGCCCGAGGCGGTCCGCGAGACGAGTCCAAATTGGGCATGTGCAGATTCACCGCAGAGCGAGACCCACGTAACAACGACCGCCCAAGAGGCATTTGTTCCCTAGTAGTACGTGCCACAGTATCATGTGCTTTAGGGGCCGGTATAGAAACGTTCCGTTGGCCCACCGGCTGTGATGATTCGCCGTCGATATGCTCCAAGAAGCGAGGTCGTGGGAAGAGAAGTGCGTCGCACCACGTCTCCGGGGACAACCAGCGGGACTTCCCACGGGATGGTGCAGCTTTCCGAAGGGAAAGGCCGCGAGAAAGGTTACGCAGATTTGGGGCAGAAATAGTTTTCAACAGAGATGTTCGTGCAGTCGGCCTCAGGTGAGGAGGGACCTCGGCAACGTTCAAGGTGTCCGTGGAAGGCGGTTGAGGATATTGGTATGAGCGATCGACACCTTTACCCTTGTCCAAAGAGTGTGACTGAGTGAGAGGGGGTGAAACGATTGGCGCGCGTCTGGGTGCCCCAGAATGAGAAGAAGGGTATGCATATGCATAAGGGTGCGCGGACAGCGGACTGTCACGGTGTTGGGAAGTGGTAGACTGTTTACGCGATGAACTTTGCGTTGGCGCTGGCGCCATGGAGGTTCCAATTAAAGTATTCGAACGTCGACGGGGAGGACGGTCGGTGGACGGGCCGGGATGCGCCAGACTGTGGGAGCAGGGTGGCAGCCGTACATCTAACCCCGTTGGACGGTTCGACTGCAGCGGATCGGGATTACGAGAGCGTTTCGTAGACGGTCTATGGGACGAATGCACAGAGTCGGAGCGAGATTTGCGCGTTGAGGCGCCAAAGGAGAGCAGGTTCGCCAGACTCAGGCGGTTCGCGCCGCCACCCGGCTGAGACGCCGTGTGCAGTGAAGATCGCCCCATCGGCGCTGGAGACTCGCCCACGCCACCCGTATTGTCGATATGGGCAAACGCGGTCGAAGATGTGATGGTGGACGTTTGACCAACGCCGCGCGCGCGCGAAATGGTCGTGGTGTCCGTCGCGGTGCTCGTGCGATAAGGATGGGAAGAATATGCGCCACTACCCGGAAGAGGAAACGCGACCCTCCCGCCTTCCACATTCCCACTGGATCGTTTGTCTGTCCTGTCCGTATGTGACGTGGCGGCGCCGAGGTCGCCCAAGACCGTGTCGATCACCTGGCCCCAGCTATCGCGGTTTTGCTCGCGTGGGACGGCGGGGGGAAGCTCGTAGGGCCCGTTGTATGGTAAGTACCAGTCGCCATCATCTGGGTTTTGTGGTGGGTCGGGTGGGAGACGCATGCGGGATGATTTGTGACCGAAACCGAAGCGGATGCGAGGAAAGACGGATGGCGTGGTCTGTGTTCTGGTGGCCATGCAGGGGCTCAGCTGGGAGATGGAGCGGAAGGGCGCATAAAGCGTTCAGAGGGCAGCAGCGGGGATAGGGAACTGAGCGGGAGAGGATGAGGTATCGCACAAGGTTTGATTTTATGACGGAGTAAGTAAAAGTCGGAAGGGGATTCTATATTTTTGAGTGTGAGACCAGCAAGATAGCGCCTGAAATTGAAGGCACCTTACATTTTAGGAAAACGGAAAGAAAGGGAGCGGCTAGCAGAGCATTTGGGAGACTCGGGGCGGTGGTCGTCCACGGCGTCGTCGATTGTGCTTAAGGCGGTTTAACTCTGCCCAGCTGACCCGGCCCATCTACAAGACCCCGAATCGTTGCCACGTGCAACTCGTCATCTCGGCTCTCTTTCTTCACCACCTTCTTTTTTTTCGATTGCCTTATTCCTGTGCTGTCTTTATGACTCAACAGGCCACAATTTTCATGAAAATGTTTTTCGTTTGAGACTCTGAGACACGTCGGCGAACGACAACCTTGATCCCAACATTCGCTCATCAACTTTGGGCCTGCTCCGATTACGCATCAATGATGATGCGAGACCCCTTGCGGTGCCGCGGTGCCTCGACGCCGTGCGAACTGGGCACTTCTCTCCTCTGCTCCAGCCCCACGGCCCCCACCTGTCACCACAGTTCGGGCTCTTATTGTAAAATTCAAACTCCCTCCGGGTGTACTACAATACCGTGGCACCAAGAATGCTGCACGTGTTGCCCTGGGGGCTCCTCATATTCGTGACCACCTCATCTGCACAGCGCGCTTCCCATATAGCAACCAGATTCGCCACACCGCCATGAACCGCTTCGCAGCCGAGACAATCATAGACCGTCGTATGCCCCTTTGGTCACCGCCTCCTGCTGCTTTCGGTACAGCTTACCAACGCCAGGTGCAGGCACCGCATCCTCTCGACGACCGTGGTACACCAGCGGTCGGCCGAGGACCTGGGCGGCGCGTGGCGCGACGTGCATCCAAGCCCCCTGGTTACGCGGCTCCTCTTGTACCCAGTAAACCTTGTCGGCACCGCGAAGCACCTCGCGTAGCGCGTCAAATGGGAATGGGCACAACTCCTCCAATCTTACAAGCGCGACACGCTCGTGGAGCCCACGTGCCTCCCGCTCCTTCACGAGGTCATAGTACAACTTCCCTGACACGAGAATGACGCGCTCGGCACGATGCGCTTCGAGGAGTGGGTCGCGCAGCACCGGCTGGAATGTTTGCAATTCCTCCATATCGGACAATGACGAAGACGCGGCCTGTAGAAAGGACCGGATCAGTCACTGACCCACATCCTCCGGCACGTGACCCAAAAAAAATCCGTACAGGAAGGCGTAAAAGGCCCTTCGGCGCACAGACGATCAGAGGCTTCCGGAAGTTGCGCTTGATCTGGCGGCGTAAAAGATGGAAGTACTGCGCCGGGGTTGTTGGAAAGGTGACATGCATGTTCACATTCGCGCGCGCGTCAGTGGCCTCGAAGCGGTCATCCGTGAGCTAGGTCAGCGTCAGTCAGCGCCACTCCAGCAAGTACCAGACTTGACCTGCAGCATGCGCTCCAGGCGCGAAGACGAGTGTTCCGGGCCAGCACCATCAAGACCGTGGGGGAGAAGTAAGACGATTCCGCTCTGTTTCAGCCACTTGGCTTTTTAAGTCACCAAAACATCAGATACACCAGAGATCAGCAACGAAGCATAGGATGGTATCAAGTTATATAACTTACTCTCCGCAGATGATATGAACGTGTCGATGACGACCTGTAGCTATAAATACGAGTTTCTCCAGGGGGTTCTTGGCGCGTGTCTCACCTGAGCACCATTAAAAAAGTCCCCAAACTGCAAGCAACGATCAGCCCAGCCGAGATTAGTTGCAATTCCAAATCAGGGTATGCGTACCTGAGCTTCCCAAATCGGCAACATGTTGGGCTTTTCCCAACTCAAGCCATATTCAAACTGGGCAATTCCTGATTTAGAAACATGGAATGGATCAGGTTAAGACTTACGCCGAGAACCGCCATCTCGCTCAGAGAACCTAGAAAAGATAGAATCGTCCTCGGCTGATAAGCCACGTATAGAACTACATACTATTAGCGAGCTCGAGTTTTCCTGGTGAGCCCAACTCGGTGTTCAGAGGTACGATGACGGACTCCGTCTTCTGGTCAACGAGCATAGCATGCCTGCACAGCATAAAATCAGCGTTCTTAATGCGCTCCTAATCGGGTATCACGAACCTTTGGCTAAATGTCCCGCGCCCAACGTCCTGTCCTGAGATCCGAACATCACACCCCTCCATCATCAAAGATCCGAATGCCATTGCCTAAGAACCATCGCCAGAGGGGAGCAATCAGGACGGAACGATCCGGAGCAAATGTGCACTCACCTCGGCAGTGGCCCAGTCCAAGCCGACGCCCTTCTCGATAGCCTGCAGCCGGTGCTTCACATGGCGTTGCAGCCGCGAGTGGATCTCCTGCCATGCGGTCGAGGCCGGTGAATCGTAGTGGCAAAAGATGGACGCACAAATCCCGTGGGAACCGTGACGCTTGCACGCCCAGCTTTCTCGAGCACTTCGCGCGCGACACCCGTAGCTGGCTCATGCTCGGCGTTTTCGGATGCGGGCCAAACCATGTCTTTCCATTGACCTTGGAACATTGTTGTAGTGGGTACATACGCGTCTGCTTGAGCTAGTTCGGCGTCGAGATGGCTCCGTATCGCGTCACGCACGCCTTGGGCCTCAGCAGAGGTAAGAACGTCGTCCGACTATACGCGGGCTAGTCAGAAAGGATACCACAAGAGAGTGCCAGAAACGTACGATCAGTCTTTCTTCGTACAGTGCGGGGACCGATTTTCTAGATCTGATCTTCTCGTACATCAACGGCTGGGTGAACGCAGGTTCGTCCAACTCATTGTGGCCCCTGTGGGTATCGGTAAGCTTAGTACGTTCCACGAGCAGCTGGAGGAGAGACGTGCCAGCGGCGGTAAACGAGAAGGTCGATTATTACATCCTTGCGGAAGTGATGCCGGTATTGGAATGCAATGTCAATAGCGCGAGCGACGTCTGCAAAGAATGGTAAGTGGAAGAAGCTAAGAACTATGATCGTCTTGCCTTCTGGATAGTCTCCATTGACGTGGAGTACAGGAGCATTGATCATCTTTCCAACATCAGAGCAATACAAAGAAGAGCGCGCGCTCGAGGCAGGGGTCGTATACCCGATGCTACGACAACTGTTTCAGGAGGATGCCGGCTTAGCAGATAAACGACGTACTTGTTACTGGACATATGAAAACTTAATCAGAAAAGAAGCCAAGACAGAACTTACTTGACAACAATATGAACACTTCCTCCACTCGTAAAATGGGGAAGATTGCCTGAGGTGCTTCGTGAATCAAGGGAATTCAAACGCTTTATACAAAACGCACTTAGACCGAGTGTCTCCATGACCACGCCCTGTCCGGTGAAGCTGGCATCGCCATGCAACTGAACGCACATTGCCTTATCGCCCAGCATGCAAGTCTCTGGAGAGGTGTTGAGCAGCGAGTACTGCTTCGCCCGTGTCTTCCCGAGCGCAACGGGGCTTATAGCTTCTAAGTGCGAAGGGTTGGGCAACAGAGACACATCAATGTCGGAGCCTTCATATGACAATGTCGGCGACGCGACTGGGAGAGACTATTCTTTTAACATGCGCGGAGGATGAGTGCGAAAAAGTCGCACCTAAGTGACTGATGACATCGCCCGCTGCTCCCAACTCTTCAGGAATCTCGTAGCCGCCCTTGATCTTGTGGAAGAGCGAAGCCGGCGACAACTGCAGCAAGCCAGTCAACAAGTTCAGACGGCCTCTGTGGGGCATGGCGAGCACAATATGGTCCACACCAGCTATTACAAAACTCAGATGAGTCCGCACTGAAAAAATGAAAGTGCTTCGCACCTCGAGCCGCAACTGAGAACAACGCGTCGAGCGCGGGTATCATCGACTCGCCGCCTTCCAGACCATAGCGCTTCAAGTTCGGAAACTTAAGTTGGAGAAACTGATCGAACGTCTCGCTATGCGCGAGCAGCTCATGAATACGCCTCTTCTGTCGAGCATCCAGAACCGGCGGCGCGCGCGCTTCTAGGTTATGCGAGAACCAGAGACGCTCGGTCTTGGACGAGGAGTGCATGTACTCATACGCGATGCGCCCGACGTACACCGCGTGGAGGTGGTTCGTGATGTCGCGTAGGGCCCAGTGTTCTGCAGTCTCAGGCGCCTCGCCAACGCGTTTCGTCCATAATATCCCGTTGACGTCGTATGACTTGGTGTTGTCAACAAGCCCGTACCGCTTGGGGTCGAGCGCGCCGACGTCCTCGCGAAGAAGCAGGTCCAGGGGGTCTATGCGCGCAGCACGGTGCCCGTGCATGCGGAGCGAGTCGACATATCGGAGGAGAGGCGCATTGTCGACACGGTTCTGTAGTTGCGTAGTGGAATCTGGAGAGTAAGACCGATGAGGCAAATATGCTGCAGGGCCCGTGTGCCTGAAAACAATCAAGCAACTCACAGTCAGGCAATGTGAACTCGCGCGGCTTTCGAAACCCAAATGATTCGTCCTGATAGTATCGCCGCGTATCCAAACACTTTCGGAAATGCAGAACGGGTGGTCGTCGGATTAGAGAGGGCATGAGGTCCGTCGCATTCGTCTGTCTCGGACACTGTGAGCTGCGTGGTTCGTATGGTAGAAAGCAGAAAACAAACCCCCAGTTACGTCACCGTCGTCGCAGCTGGTGCGAGAGTGTAACTTTTAGACTCGACGATTGGAGGACCTGATGCAGTGATCGGCCGGAACTTCCATAGGTTGCTTGACCGATGCGTCGGTCATCGTTGGTCATCATCAACGATGGCCACGTTTGATTGATCCGTCTCAATGAGGGCTCGGATAACTTAGATATCCACAACCCGGGTTCTCCTCCACTTTACTGTACTGTAATGCCTGCCGTGACGCAGGTCTACAGTAAGGTTTTCAGTCATTCCCGCGGGAGAGCCCAAAACTTTAACGTTTAACCTTGACTACTACGACACAGCATAGTCTCGTTTTTTTCAAATCGAAGGCTATTCAAGCATTCCATACCCGAGCGGTCGTGATGAGTTGAAGAACATGAGCATTCGGGATGTTCATAGTACGCACAGGCTTACACACAGGAGGAGGTTTCGGATACCCCTGGCATGTGTCAGTGCCATGGTATTAACTGGGCCGTTGATATCACAGAGGCGTCCTAACCTTGAGATGCTTTCGACACATCTCAGCATTCTATGTTTAACGTTTAAACCTCTCTAGACCTCGATCCTGCTTTCGTGGCTGCCGGTTATCATGCGCTATTAGTAGGAGTACTACTGGCTCTCCCTCTGCTCTCCGCGTCGCCGCTCTCATTGCCATCTGACCTCGTGACTTCCGTTCACCAATTTGCGATGACATGCGTAAACAAACCTGGAATGCCGTTTCAGACAACCGGGAGAGATTTGGCCAGCTTCCTACCGATACCATGATTGACCGCCACGTTGCGTTCAAGCCCCGATGCGAGAACACCTTGATTGATGCCCTCTAGTTACAGGCCAGAATGTCAGCAATCTAAGCCCTCAAAGCACGTTTTCTCTACTACCCCTCCAACTCACGATGTACTCACGTGCGCCGCTGCTCCATTGCAGATATTATGGTGCATGCCTGTCCAAGGAGGAGCGCCGCAAAGACACGCAGCGTTCCACCGGGTGGCGCTAGCGAGAGTGGCATCGAGATAGCAGGCTCGTGACTCCTTTCGAGTCTTGATGAGATCACGCTCGCCGCGATTGATCGTAATGTGCTCGGGGACCTCGGGATACCTGGATAAATGTTCAAGCCAGGCTGATCTGACCTCGTTTATGGTCGCCATGGTCGGATATCGCACGGGCGCGAAAACCGCAACTTTCGCGGGGTTCGACCCCCGAGCTCCCTGGTTCCGAGGCGAAACCAACATCCAGTACGCGGAGGTTATGACATACCCGACCCCGCACATCTACTACTGTGCAGCTTCGGTAGCCATGACGGCCGTCACTCGGCAGCAGCGAACCAGCCCCGGACCTGGGCAACATCCTCTCGATATATCTCAACTACTTGCTCGGCCATTCGAACATCCCGCAGACGATTAGCGCGTCGTATGGTGCCGAAGAGAAGCAATGTTCGTGTGTAATTTGATCGCATAGCAAGGTGCGCGTGGCGTCAGCGTTCTCTTCGCGAGCGACAACAACGGTCCCGGAGATTGGTCAACGACGGCTCCTGAAGGGTTCGGTTTATCTTTATCTTCCCTACATCTTGTAGGTGTGACCTTTTATCTCTTGTTGCTATCAGTACAGACGACCGGCATAAACCACCCACCAGGTCGTCACGGTTTCACTAGCGTTGGCGGAACGCCCGAAGTCACTGCGAGCATCTCTGGAGGCTGCACCTCGGCAGCCAGTATGACGGCCTGGCCTACTACTTTGTGATTTTGTGATTTGTGCTGCCCTGCCCTACTGGCTGCGGCCCTGAAATGGTCGCGCAGGCGTTCAAGTTGAGCTGCTTGTACAACATATTCTAGATGGTGGATAGCACAAGCTTCGTGACACCAGTGCGTCCTTCGCTACTCGCTCCTCTCACCGGTGTGCGTTGTATAGACCAGCTGACCGGAAACACACAGAACGTGACAGGCATAATTTCGCAGCTCAGTGACTTCTTACTTTCGAATGATAAGGCCTCTTTCCAACGTTAGCTGACTCTGGTTCACATAGCTCATGAATCTTGGGTCACCTGACTTTTCGAACTGCATCCCATCCTTGTTGATGAATTAGTAGGCGACGGGTAACAAGGGAACAAAAGCGGTGTTCTGAGAATTGCTAAACAACAGCAATATCGCTGATCCCATCGCAAACTGCATACACCACACGAGCTGATCTGAGAAGCCAAGGAAATAGACGACTTTCTCACACCAATTCTTGAACCCCACAATGTGCTCTCACAATCAGAACCAACTCCTCTCAAGACAGGAGGGACACCGAACATGATAGGCAAACGTGGGATAGCCAACGAAGTCGCAACGAAATTCGGTCCTCAAGGCATGATGCATGATGCCTCATGCGTTGACCATGCGGTTGTCTAATATTTGTACGTGTCGTTTCGGGCTACTTCGGGGCGGTCTGCGAAATGTTATCAACGTCCATGACTTCGATGAGTTTCAGAGGTACTATAAGGGAGTCCAGGGATACAATTCAGAAAGTGTATGACTTCAACATTTGTCCAGTTGAAGATACATAACTTAATTGGCTTCGTAATGGCAAACAGCAAAGACAGTCTTCAGCGCCACTTTTTTTATTCATCAGTTTGTATTCCGGGGCCCGGGCGCGTATCGAGGACAAAGTGGTCGCAACCGGGGTTACAGTTAGTATGAGGCGTGTAGTAAATACGAGCCTCAGGTTCCCGTTGTCTGGCGTGATAGCTTTTGCGACGTTTGTAGCGTGAGCCACGTGACGGTAGTATGCAGGTGAGGTCAGACTTTGTGTCTTAAGCGAGCTGATGATGTATATTCCGAGTCGTAGCCTACACCATGTGGCCGTCGTGTAAACCCGCGCAACCAGGCCCTCGGCAGAAGTATCAACGTTGATTGGCATTGATTGAGCCCGGGAAAGCAGCAACGTTTTGTCCTGAGTCACAGGATTGACTAGATGATCGCGGCTGTGGTTGAGTCGTAAATTATCAGCCAGCTGTTTCCAACCAACGATCACTGACAAGCCACCGATCATGCATCATGTACTAAGCAATTACTAGCTATGGCTTTGAACTCACCACTGTAGTGACGACTCGGCAATGACAGCTTGAATGACAGCTTCGAAAGTGACTCGGAGATCCCCTAGTTCACGGTCACAAACCCTGGACAAATACTGAAGAAGTGCATCTTAATTGTGGGCCAAATGACGATCACTCTATGTCGGTGCTAACAATGAGAAGTCGTTCAGTCTGCCTCGTATTTGTAAGAAAACTGCAGCATTCATGCAGTGGTTCAAATACACGCAATGCATAAATGGTTTTGATTTAGATTAGCACAAAAAAAAGAGGGAAAAAGACACCGCCACGTACCCTACTATAGCGATTGCCTTCCGACCGTGCTGCCCTTGGTGCCACCCTCGCATCGGTACCTGCTAGAGAGAAAGGTTAGGCCTCGAAACCGATCTCTTTTCGAGTAGCATGGACTAGATTGGTACTCAACGCCCTGACTTGCATCTAGATCGCTGTGGGATGTGAAAGGAAAATAAATTTATCGGTACGCGCCGCAGATAGCTACAGAGTGAGATACAGAACATAATTTAAGTACATGCAAGTTGAACCAAGGTCTAGGCCACAATGGCGATTATGAAGCGTCTAAATCTAGAAAGTATGTCGAAATATACAATAAGATATAGTTTATCAATCAGAGTAGAATGTGCTCGGATGAGGATGAGAATTAGGATGTAATGGTTGTCAGAACAGCACAGATGCCGTGAGTGGAACGATGCATGGAGGAAGCCCTCTACCAATCAAGGACCGGAGGGAAGAACTTGGCAATCAGCCGTTCATAGTATGGACGGAGGGCCTCGGCGTCAACAGGATCATCGCTCTTGCTGTATAAGTCGTAGGGGTTGAATGCCCGCACCGCGGCAAGGGCTCGCTTGTCCTTTTCGTTTGTGAGGTGCGAGTACGCGCCCTCTCTGTGCCATCTATACGGAGATCGGGGAGTTCAGTGACCCTGAATGGATGAGTGAAAAGATGGGGTTCTTACGGGTAAAAACTATGGTAACGGATCATCGCAAGGGCCTCTTCAGGTAGGGAGGACTGCCCCTTTAGGACATGATACAGATACTGCACACGCTGCGTCAATGACATCTTGGGCTTCTCGGCGATATCACTTGCCTCGTCGTGGCCCCAGGAGAGCATGACGTTATCAAGACCGCAATGCGGTTGGTAGATGCCATATTCTGTCGAATAGACCCGATCGTGCGAATCTGGGTTTGCCTCGAAGGTTTCTGGGTAGATGATCTTGTCTGAAAAGCGGCAGCCAACGACGAACGTGTCCTGTTGTTGGGAAGTGTTCAGTTTCAGTGCAATCATGGTAAGCGAGCCAACTGAGACATGCACGTACCCCGACGACGTCCCATTGGCCATCTGAATCAAAGAGGAAGAGTAACTTCCCGAGATCGTGGACAAGTCCGGCCACTTGCATCCACTCGGGTTTACCATCGCGACGAATAGCCTCCGCAGTTTGGAGCAGATGTTCGATTTGCGACAAGCTGGTCTGCGAAGCGAGTGACAAAGTCGCATCAGTGGTGTTCACCTGGGATTCAGATCGATCGGATGCTCACATCTGGGTCGGACTCATCCACAAGGGTGTTGAGCATCTCCATGGCCTCCCAGATGCCCATGCGAGCACGGCGGCGGCTCTTGAAGTTGACTCGAGCCTGGATGTTGAATGCAACAGTCTGTTTTTCTGTGGTCGTTGCCACGTGAGCCAGGTGAGAATCATCAGGCACGGTATCGTACCATGTTGCTCCTTATAGAAATTTTTGACACGATCACAGGCATCGTCGTACTGACGGAATCGCGCCTTGTCCTTTTCGGCGTCGAAATCGGACTCATCGTCCCAAAGCTTTAACGTTTGGACGTTCACTATTGGGTAAAGGTACAGTGTCAGACGTCTGGGGCCCCGCTGTCAAGAGTGTCGAGGTGGTGCACGAACCTTCGTCCACAGCGTCGGAGATCGCGTCAAATCCACGACCGTCGCGCTTGCGGTGATGGCTTGGGAAGCATTTGTATTGGTGAGGCCGGGCATTTTAGAGAAGTGAAGTGGTTGGCTGTGTTGGTAGTGAAAGTCTATAACTCAACAGAGGGCTCTGTTTGTGTTGAAAAATTCGGTGTGAGATGAGGCCTTTTTGAATGAAGCGGTGCAGCTAGCGACTGTGCACGAGATCTTGGATTGATGGAGTAAAGTGCGGCAACAGCAGGGGTAAAGAACCATCATAGACACAAGGAGGACGGGCCAGTCCCGGGAGGAGGCGAAGTGATTTTCACCAGAGCAACGGATGTTCTCGGGGAAGTGAGCCAGCGTACGTAAATGCATGCGTTACGTTTGTTCAGCTGAAGTACAGCATGGAGAGTAGGAGCCTTGATTCCGCAAGACTAATGGGTAAACGACAACTTTGAAGTGTGCGACGAACCAATTGGACTCAAGATTGAAATCTAGATCAGGACCCGACAACCGAACTTCCTTCCGGAGGTCACGGTGGTCCCACTAAGGACGCGAGGTCGCTGCAGAGCGAGCTACCGAGGCTCAAGGCGAAAATATCCGGATTACTTAACGTAACCATTTCCCCCAATCTCAGCCAACTCTAACCAATCCAATTGTGCCATGCGCTCGATTCCGGACGCGCGACTGAACGCCCACGCGGGAAGGTATTACGATCAAGATCTAGTGGGCATGTTGTGATCAGGAATAACGAAATGCCTCCGCACTCCTCCAGCCGGGTTCAGTGGCGGTCCGATGCGAAGGAGTCTTATTAACGCTCCGATCTCACTGTATGTCCAATCGTCCACACGCCTCGAGGCTCTGTATTCATCCTCTTTTTTTTTTCAAGAGGTTCCACGGGACGTCGACCATAAACGTTATCGGAACCCCCAATCATTGGGGGTTCCCAATGTGCTTCTGGCTTTCCCGCAAAGTGGTGGTCGGTGGCATGCTGCTTGGACATTGGTATGAATTTCAATTTTTCGTCGCTGGTGATTCGCTAGGCTACGTTCCGGAACGAGCATGGGCCCCTTTGGTTGTTACTACTGTATTTACTTTTGGGGAGGCTAGCGTGGGCCGCCGTGGGGGTGAGATCGGCCCGGCGGCCACGGAGGTAGGAAACGTCTCATTTCAGCGAGTTAGCCTCGGCACATCGGTCTCACCCACAGTATTGAACAGGAAAAACTTGGACTCCGATGGCTCGCAGTCTCGAAAGGCGGCTGCAACGTTGTTCCCGCTTCATTCTAAGAACAATTTGATCGGCTCCCGCGAACAAACGGAAAGACAAACGGGGTTCACAGTGTGCACTTTGACTAGGAGTGGCCAAAGGACGCGAAGGTAACCAGCACGTCAGACAGGAGCATAATCCCACTAAAATCACATTGTGCAGATGAGGCGCACAGGTCACGGTGTTGGGAAGCGTCTCCGGCAGCTGGCTCGAGAACCAATCTCCCTCATTTGGAGATCGTTGGGTCTTCCAATTCAACAGCGAGCCTTCAACAGCCCGAATACAGTCGCTGACGAGGCAGTGACGAGGCTCTGGGCCGTAGGCGTTGCGCAAGATGGTTTCCAGCTGTCCATGCGTCTGGCACTTTGAGACCGCATTGCCCCATGCGGTGCAGTGCCCAGAAAGGCTGAGCCCACGAATGCGTGCTGGCCCATCAACCAGTTTTCTCCTGGATTTCTATTCTAGGTGTTCGATCTCGTAACTTAGCTTTGGGGCACGCTACTCTTCCCCTGGTACATGTGCAGTGTGCCGTAGGTGGCGTGAAGTTGCATTATCCTCGCGGTGTTTATTGAACTGTACGAGCGTTTGGTTCCCCATTTACAAGTCCGCGGCGTGCCAGTGGTGGTGCGCCACGATGATAGGGAATTCCTAAACTGCACCTGGCTACCGCTACAGTATGGTGCACCGCTTTGCCTTGTCGTCGATTTTCATACAAGGCTCACAAATCATTCACCTGTCTGACGTATGCTGCCAGCACTAGGACATCTCTACGTCATACATGGTTCTTCATCACATCGCAATCATGTCAACGCCACAGACTTGGTATACCTTTTGGCGTTCTCTGCAGGCCCTTGAGTGATGTCCCAACTGCCTTTCCTTGTCAATCACATCGTTGAGGCGTTCATGCTGCTCGACTCGATTCCAAATGAATCGTCATGACACCGGGGCCGAATTCCGAACTGACTGTCCTACTGGCTCCTCTACAAGACATTTGCGTTCCGAGTCCGGCGTGTCCGTCGGTGATTACGGTATCTCAACATTTCCCCATTCCAGGCTGGTGACCGGAAGGGTGTACCGTACTGTACAGTACTTCCCCACCAGTTCCCCATCCTCGGCCAGGGGACCGGGAACTTCGGTGCGCTCACATCACCCGTCACGAACCCTCGGCTTCTCACCGGTCTCTCCAGTGCAGAAGACATCTTGGCGGCAAGCCTTACCACGGCACTGCTTCTCTTGAAGGGGCAATAAGGTATCATTTTCCGGTACCCCGCGCGCGTACGTTGTGGTTGAACTGGCAATCGCTGACGATCTGGGACGCTCTCACGTTCAGGTCCCCACGCAAGAGTGACCTGCTCAGGGACAGTGCGAGCAGCACGCATTGACAACGTCTGGGAGAAGCTCTTCGACCTGGAGACGTTCTTTACGAGTCGCATTCTCTGAAGCGTCCTTCCCGCCCCGTGGATGCCATTTGTAGGTAGGGCCGCATCCCGAACGTACTGAATCGTCTTCCGCATCATATGCGCCATCTCCATCTGGGCGTATGTGAACTGGATCGCTTTCTGGATGATGGGTCCGGATCGCCGCACCTCACCTTGTGGCGATACAAGCGACGTCGTGCCCGCATCGAGAACCCGATGGGCAGCGTCACGGTAGTGCCAGCGTCAAATGCTACTACGGCCCGGCGTCCCTAAGCAAAGTAATGATCGCGGATTTGCGGGCCTCTTCCCCGAATTTGAGTGTGTCGCCACTTCGCCGATCACACAAGTCCCCGTTCCCCGTCGAGTGCACGAGAGTTCGGCACGATGCCGATCGTTGGGTGAGGCCGCATTCAAGAGAGTCTCTGGTTCCAAAACTGATGCCCATCCATCGCATCGTTACAGTTGTTAAGCAATGCGAAAGCAGGTTCCCATACTGTTCCTTGCCAGTGGCCTAACGCACACTCCCCCATTTTAAAATGTAATTGCTCATGCATCACACTTTGCCAGGCAGAGGCGTCGCTCTCCTAAATGGACTTCAGGCTGCGCAAATCTCAATGTCTCCAAGTTAAACGCAGCAGATATAACGAGTCCGCAATTCCATTGTCACGGGGTTCAAGAGGCAAAGCAGTAGCCATGCAGGCGATAGTCGCACTGGTCCTGGCTTCTTTGTTTCCGTGATCATCGTGTCTCTTCAAGACGCCGCGGCACGCGAGAAGCATCTGTTCACTAACTCAGTACATTTGACATTGGGGAGCCGGGTGACCGTGTAGCGGCGCAAGGGTTATTGTGGGTGTCCGAGTCGCATGACGACCTGGTATCTTTCATAGGCCATCGTCAGACTTAGCTTCTTCGAGATGCAGATCAGACCTGTGAGAAAAAAAAACCCCACGGAAGCTTCCTCCACCTCAGTGAGACCGATCCGAGCCCTGGTTCCTTGAAGCCTGGATCAGCCAATCAAGATGCGAGTGCACACTTGCCGGCGGTAACGAGACGTGCGAAATTGAGACCTAGACAGACATCATGCACGGGCCCTGGCACTGCCCTGGCTAGGTTGAGGCGTTATGTTTCTCACAATGCCACAGTGAGCTTTCTTGTTATCAGACCTACACAGAAAAGCACATCTGAGTCATTGAACACTACTAGCACCTAGGTGTTAATACAAGTATTCCAACTATGACCATGCACAAAAGTTGAAAGATCCAGACAAGTTTCATGTTTGTCTGCAACCCAGACATTACTTGGGCGGTGGAGACCAGTCCTATGCAATGGTGGGATCCACATTAGAAGTTCATCATTAGGGCCACATATCCATCCCTCATAATCTATCTTGGATTGGCTTATAAAACTAACCTGTTCAGTAATTTCTGTCTCCTTAGTCTTAGCATTCCACAAACGAATTGTGCAATCATATGAACCTGAAACAATGTGCTGGCCATCTGGAGAGAATGCCACAGATGTGATGTAACGTTTCCACTGAACGTTGATCCGACTTGGATCCGATGGGTCTTCCTTGCTTCAACTCTGAGCAAAGTGCATGGCTTCTGAACTCAGGAACGACTTGAATGACTTGTGAAGGGCGAATAACCAATAAGGTCCCCTAATACCGCCTAGCTTGAGGTTCGTTACAAGGTGGCAATGCCTAACACTTAAGTTGGCAACAAGATAGTCACAAAGAACAATGACTCTGCTATAAGACTGTCTGAACTTCCTGAGAAGAGTACAGGTGGATTTCAAGACAACTAAGCTAGCGAACCATAGCGCAACTTGTATAGTATTTATAGTAAATGTCCATCAAGATATGAAGCCGACATATAGTATGAGTAAAATCACAAAGGACGACTCACACATCAATAAGCGAATGTCTAATCACATCAGTAAGCGAATGAGTAAGTGAATGTCCAAGCATCACAAAGCATGAGTAAGTGCGCGACTAAGCGACACTAAGCAATCAGTAATCACAATGGTAAGCATAAGGGGAAACAACAGTCAGCCAATAATAATGCATCAATAAGCAATGGCTCGGCGCTAACACAGGCGCTCCTTGGACTAATCCATCTTGAACACATACCCGAAAGGGGATCAAACCCGGCCCGCTGGAGTGCGTCCCAACGGCAGCCACGGCCCGCTGATATCTACAGCCTCAGGTCGCTGGTCTTACACCACGCAATCGCTATCTGTCGTCGTTGGTCGTCTTTGGGACACAACTGTCTTCTGCCAATTCCATGGCTTCTTCCAACGTCCCCTGAGTTATTAGTTAGGCCAGATACATACTGTGGCCTGGGACAATTCCATCCTTCGCGCCCCCCTGGCTTATTGCTTAGGTCAGATCCCGTGACCTGGGGGTTTCCTCACATGACCGTGTCACGTGACCCTCATCCATCCTGTAATGACCTTCCTGCCAGCATCTGGGGTTCTACCGCGAGTTATCAGGTTACTCACGAGCTGGCGGACTCTGCATGCCTCGTCATAGGCGAGGTAGCTGTCGTCTTCTGCCGCTACGAGTGCGCGTACGGCCTCTTCTTCTTCGATGTCTTCTTCTGCACGTGACTCCCAGGTATGCGCCTCTGGGTAATCATGGCAATCCTTCCAGTGTTCATGTAGACATTTGCGCTGTCTGTGGGTTGGCATAGGGTCTGAGCATAACATGTGACCCAATCTGAGTGTCCATGAAATGGGCCTGCCACTGTCTCTTCTGTCATAGCATTCCACACACAAATTGTTTTATCTCTTGAGCCTGAGACAATGTGTTGGCCATCTGGAGAGAATGCCACAGATGTGACCTCACCTGAGTGTCCATGAAATGGGCCTGCCACTGTCTCTCCTGTCATGGCATTCCACACACAAATTGTTTTATCATGTGAGCCTGAGACAATGTGCTGGCCATCTGGAGAGAATGCCACAGATGTGACCCAATCTGAGTGTCCATGAAATGGACCTGCCACTGTCTGTTCTGTCATGGCATTCCACACACAAATTGTTTTATCAGAAGAGCCTGAGACAATGTGCTGGTGTTACGCTCAGACCCTGCTCAAACCGCCAGAGCACAGAAGCAGCGCAAGTGTCTGCATGAACACTGGAAGAATTGTCAGGATTACCCAGAGGCGCATACCTGGGAGTCACGTGCAGAAGAAGACATCGAGGAAGAAGAGGCCGTACGCGCACTCGTAGCGGCAGAAGACGACAGCTACCTCGCCTATGACGAGGCGTGCAGAGTCCGCCAGTTCGTGAGTAACTTAATAACTCACAGAAGTACCCCAAATACTGGCAGAAAGGTTATCACAGGACGGATGAGGGTCACGTGACACGGTCATATGAGGGAACCCCCGGGTCACGGGATCTGACCTAAGCAATAAGTCAGGGGGGCGCGCAAGGAGGGATTGTCCCAGGTCACAGTATGTATCTGGCCTAACCCATAACTCAGGGGACGTTGGAAGAAGCCATGGAATTGGCGGAAGACAGTTGTGTCCTGAAGACGACCAACGACGACGGATAGCGATTGTGTGGTGTAAGACCAGCGACCTGAGGCTGCCGATATCAGCGGGCCGTGGCTGCCGTTGGGACGCACTCCAGCGGGCCGGGTTTGATCCCCTTTCGGGTATGTGTTCAAGATGGATTAGTCCAAGGAGTGCCTGTGTTAGCGCTGGAGCCATTGCTTATTCACGCATGGTCGATTTGTGATGTGGATGATATTTCCCACTTATGCTTACTATTTGCTTATTGATCTCACTTACTGATGCGATGAGGTGGGCTGACTGATGCCCCATGGTTGCTTACTCACTGGTTGGAGGTGCTTGGTCACTCATTAGTGAGGACGCTTACTTATGGCTTATTGATGCCTTATTCATATGCTGACTGATGTAAGTCATCATGCTTATTCTTTGTTACTCATACTATGTGTGTCGCCTTGTGGCTTGACGGACATTTACTATAAATACTATACAAGTTGCGCTATGGTTCGCTAGCTTAGTTGTCTTAAAACCCACTTGTATACTTCTCAAGAGGTGCAGACAGTCTTATAGCAGAGTCATTGTTCATTGTGACTATCTTGTTGCCAACTCAAGTGTTAGGCATTGCCACCTTGAAACGAACCTCAAGCTAGGCGGTACAAAGGGGACCTTGTCGGTTATTAGCCCTTTACAAGTCGATCAAAGTCGTTCCTGAGTTCAGAAGCCGTGCGCTTTGCTCAGAGTTGAAGCAAGGAAGACCCATCGGATCCAAGTCGGATCAACGTTCAGTGGGAACGTAACAGCTGGCCATCTGGAGAGAATGCTACAGATGTGACCCAATGTGAGTGTGGATGAAATGGGCCTGCCACTGTCTCTTCTGTCATAGCATTCCACACACAAATTGTTTTATCTCTTAAGCCTGAGACAATGTGTTGGCCATCTGGAGAGAATGCCATAGATGTGACCTCACCTGAGTGTCCATGAAATGGGCCTGCCACTGTCTCTCCTGTCATGACATTCCACACACAAATTGTTTCATCATCTGAGCCTGAGACAATGTGCTGGCCATCTGGAGAGAATGCCACAGATCTGACCCAATCTGAGTGTCCATGAAGTGGGCCTGCCACTGTCTCTTCTGTCATGGTATTCCACACACAAATTGTTTTATCATCTGAGCCTGAGACAATGTGCTGGCCATCTGGAGAGAATGCCACAGATGTGACCCCAGCTGAGTGTCCATGAAGTGGACCTACTATCATTTCTCCAGCCATGGCATCCCACACAGAGATTGTGTGATCATCTGAGCCTGAGACAATGTGCTGACCATCTGATGAAAGTGCAATGGAAGTGACAACACCCTTATGTGAAATCATCATCTCTAAAGGTGGCCAATGGGATAATTTTCCACTTTTAACCTGCAGAGTTTGATGAAACATGCTTGAATAATGCATGAAAACAAGAGAAGAAGTGGGTGTGAATGGGAGAGTTGAAAGGTAGACATGGGGTGCACTCTTTGCTATGGCCATTGTGAAATACCTCACAAATGTAGAGGCATCATTGATAAATTCAATAAATTTCCCTAGCTCTGTCTGAGAAAATCGGTAGTGCTACCATTAGTTGTTTGTCTACCTCACAGAACTAATGCCTACACTCACACTTTGACCAGAAGCTAGCCACACATTCACAGACGACAACTCTGGCAAAGCAAGAGACATATTACTTGTCAAGCTAAGAGCCTCCAACCAGAAGAGGAATTTCGTCTCGAAGAAAGTTCGAAGTTTGCGAAACAGATCAGTTTCAAAACTAACATGCATTAGATGATTGCCATAGAAACGACAGGCATATGACAGGACAGGTGGAAGGTGTTTGGCAATGCGGGCTTCCAGGTCACAAATGTCTTTATTAGCGAGATACGATGTCTCAATTTCACAGATGTTGAACCTGAGGTCACGAAGCACTAGACCGAGACAGGCATCGGCCAATCCATGGTGGGCGTCCCGAAGAACAATAAAAAATTCGCCGCTCTTCTCTCTATTTATCAGGAAGTCGCGGAATGACGTATGCAGGGGAATGATGGCGAGGGTGCTATCAGGCGAGTTAACATTGCTGAACAACGAGCCCAGACGCCGGAGCATTGTGATAACAGAATCGGCATCGTCGTCGTCATTGGAGGCATGTCCTCGCAACGTAGTCAGGGAGCGGATGGAGAGTGGTTCGAATGCAGCAATGAGTTGTCCCACTACGGAGCGAAATAGAAGCTGGGTTTCTGGGTGTGTGAAGTATCCCTCAAGGACTTCTTTGTATAAGCCGTCCAATGGATCTTCTCTATCGTGATCTGCAGTGAGTTTCAGAAGATGATTTATGCACTTTTTCTTGCTAAACCCGAAGCATTCGGGAGGATCCAGAATGAATCTACCGGCAACTGCCGCCCACTGAAACAGTCCCTCCGCCTTGCTTGCCAACGCAACGCCGTGCTTTTCGAACTCATCTGAAGGGAGTAAGTTCTGAAGGAAGGAGCGTATATCCTCTTCCGATCGAGCTGCCAGCTGAGAATCGCTCATGTATTTGATGCTGGTTAACGGTGCTCCCTCAAACGCGGATTGGATGCCATCCTCCGGCCTCGAGGTGATGAGCACGCGAAAGTTCGACGGCAGTCTACAAAGGTTCTTGGCGAGAAATGCATGTAACCCATTTCTACCAGTTGTGTCTCCACTCTCGTCCAAGGCGTCGATTACGACAAGAATAGGACCAATAATGTGTAGATCTTCGAGCGGTTTGAGGATAAGGGATTCGAAGAGCGTGGGATAGTCACGTGCGCGAATTCGTAGAGAAGCGTCGCCCTGAACAATCCTTCCGAGGGCAGCTTTGAACGAAGGATAGCGATCGGAGAGGTCGCGAGCCAGAGTCGTGAAAAGGTGGTGAGCCTCGTGTTTGGATTGCTCCTTCCGCAAAAAAATGAAGGACGATGTAAGACGGTGCATTTCATCGAAACGACGCGCGACCTCGTGTGCGATGGATGACTTTCCAGTGCCCGCTTGTCCGAAGAGAACAAGAGTACGCTCGGAGTCAGGATCGTTCGCCCACTTAACGATGAAGTCCAAGAAGGCTGCGCGTGTTCCCGGAAGGCAGCCTTTCTCAGGCATGAAGCGCGGGCCTGTCCCATACGGTATCTCTCTGATTTTGGCCTCTAGCTCTGCAATATTTATTAGATTGGGAAACCCTCAAGCAACTCAGGACTGCGTACCAGCGTCAAAAACCTGGTTCGATACCCACTTCAACTGGGTAGCCACCCCGCCAAGTTGACTAGAAATACTACCGACGTTGGCCGAAATTATTCCGACATCGTCCAAAATTTGGAGCGCAGTTATCTCCGTAGTGATGACCGCCTGATCTAAGAAGGCCTTTCGAAGTTCGATGAAAGTGGAGCGGAGGTCCCCAATCCTTTTCCCGACTTGGCTGCCGAGATTGACCAACGTGCGCTTCCCTGTAAATTGCATGTTACTTCAGACAGTAAGGTAGTTAAAGAGGACGTACAAAATTGCGGCTCCTTTGTATAGGATCGGATAAAATCACTGCAATTACAGACGTGCTGCAACATAAGTGTAAGAACTCGGGCTTGTTTGGACTCGCGTTTGATCGATTTCAAAATGTCTTCCTGGTTTGCGAAATCAAACGCATCGTGCATGGCCACTAGTAGTGTCCGGACGTTCTCATCGTTCTGAAACTGTTCTAGGAGTGCCTAACGACCAGATTATGACGGCATCAGCGTTTCTATCCGACAGTAACACAAATCGACGCACCTTAGGAATTGCTAAGATCAGGACATATGCCATCTTTGCGTGCGGGTTAAGCTGAGAGTGAAAGTAGGCTTGATCAGCCATGAAGTAAAAGGGCATTGCGCTGTGACGAACTCCTGCAACTGGGTTCACGGTATCCATCACCCATTTGATTCTCTCGAAAGTACCTTTCCATGTACTTGCAAGACTAATCGGCTCAGTAGATTTATCGGCGATATGGAGGGCATTCTCGGCAAGGAAAGTCGCGTTCCCCGAGACAGTGATTGTCAAGTAGAGAGTGACTGGCTGCATCGACTCTCCAACTTCTCCGTCGTTACTGCTAAGAATAAAGGAGGCATCTGCAAAACAAGACATTCAGCTACGAATTAAATGAGAAACAATAAACCAACCGCTTTGAGATTCAACAGGTATCGGCATCTCATGCGTTCCGATAAGTTTATCGGGGTGCGCCAATCGCTTCGCATAAAGACGGAATATCAGACGTGAAGACGGCTGTACAAAGCTGAACAGAACTCTCAGCCAGAAAACAGGACCAGAGATACATATCCTACAAGGCATCAAATTTCTTATTCCAAAGCGCTGTCTGTCCCTTGATCGAAACGCTTTCTGTCTTCTTTGTTGTTTCTTGGTCGCTCATAGTGACAAAGAACTGATTCCTAGGGCGGAAACGTTTCGCGATCTTTGTAATATTATCCGCTCTGAGGACTAACAAAGAGATTAAATGCTTATCGAGACATCAACCAGTCATATTTGCAGTACATACCCATCACCTCAACACGAATCTGAGAAGGGATGTTTTGCGATTGGGAAATCTGGGCGCTGCCCAAAGACGGTTCTGGATCCAAATATCGCTCCAAAAACAGGGATACACGCACCTTGTCCCAGGATTTTCCGATCCAGAAGGACCGGGGGTAGAATGAGACATTGACAGGAGAGAATATCTTGTTCAAAGGTGGAAAGCTATACGAGAGTATCTGAGAGAGTGAGTTGAGCGTTCTGGTACTGTAAACACGCGTTGTCCGCAATCGTCTGCGCCTCGCCTGCTTGTTTGTTGTGCTTTGTCCCGTTCCTACTCATCCACCGTCTCTGTCCACTGCCTACTTATTTTGACCCTCCAATGCCTCCATCTTGCAGCGCAAGCTCGACGATGTTCTAGAGAGTTTAGACGACGCACTGGGTCCTCAATAACCTTTAACAGAACGTCAACATCTTGTTCACACACTGTATTCGACCCTCGCCAATCGCTCACTTGAATACTTCCAAACTCTGACACCTTCTCCAAAACGACTTCAGGCGATGTGAGGATGGCAAATCCCTCCAAAAACACCCCATCCGGCCGCCATCCTCTCCAGGGCCGCGGCTGAAACCCGCAAAGCGCTGCCGAGCAAGTAGAGTGCACCGACACCCACGAGCTCAGGTTCGACTGTTCGACTGCATCATATGGGTACCGCCCTTCATCCACACAAAAATTCTCTCGAACGCCTTGCAACGTACAAGCTTTAATGCATATGCGAACAAACCCACTGCAATCGACGCAGTGCCAGGTGCCAGGCGCGGGTGGGTGGACGACGCAAAGGACAGACTAGTCTGCGGAATCTACAAGGTCTCGTGGGTCCTCGCCGGACGGTAAGGATGAATTGCGATGCCGGTACGTCCAGAAGCAATTGACTAGAGGCGCAAGGCGGTTTCAAGCATACCGTATCGCTCCGTTCATAGCAAGCGTTTTCGCAAAGGAGCAATGCATACAGTTGGTTGACATGGACAAAGACGTGTTCTCATGGAGAAAGCGGCAGGGCGATGGTAGGTTCTGACGTATTTCGTGTCCGCATATCCATCTTACCGGCTCCTTCCTAGCCTATGTCTATCGCATACTGTACTTCTGTCGTCTCCAGTTGCCATGGCGAAAGAGATGATGACTAGAACACGTTCTTTAGAGTCCATTCTAGAAGGCGTCGAGATCAAGCACACTTTGGTAAGGGCGATTTGCCCAGCACGATGCTCGATTATCTCACTCGTATACAGTCCTCAACTCGTGTCCAAGCTCTTCTGTTGGTTATCGCGTCTGTCGGAGCGGAACTGTCCCGCGAAAAGAAAACATGGCTCGAAAGCCTAGCAGAAGAGGAATGACCCATGAAAAAGGAATCACCCCCTCCTGGGCCATCTTCCACGCCATCCTCACGTCATTGGTCAGCTGGTCACTCGTATCTTCTGTGCAACCCTTATCTCAGTCCATGACACCGTCTCCTTTCTTGTCCCGTGCCTCATCCGTCGCATCCGTAGAGAATCCTTGGACACCATCCCTGCCTCTGACCTCTCGGCGACTCTCCGGGCGAAGTAGTAGCACCGGACCAATACTCCAACCCACCCCAACCCACTTAGCGTCATTGTCGGAGGTGGAGTCCCTGAGGAAGTGCAGCTCCTGGACGGCAGACATGGCCTCACTCTTACATTGCACTTTATGTTATAGACGACTCGGGCAATAATCTCTACTCCCTGCGCGAGCCGCACCGCAGAAGACAGTCCGAGCCCGGCTGTATCCCCAAGGCACAGCAACTCGATTTGATCCGAGATCACCGCCCGCACGTCGTTCGGTCAACGACGACCGACTATCCCCTCCTTGACTGTCGCACCTACCAACGCGCGCATACCCGAGCGGCTTCTTCCACGCCATCATTCACGGTTTTTTTGTCCTCTTGAACGCCTTATACACGCAGCAACCTGGTGCCGTTGAATGTTGGCGTGCGGCATTGATGTGGTACTGAGATACCGCTTGGGCCAGTGGCAACGCAGAAAGGCGTCCATGGTGGTGGCGGGGCTAACCGACAGCGAGTCAGATAAATCGATAGAACAAGGCACGACGTCTCCCGTAACCCCGGAGCTATCAACGAAGAGTCTTGGCTAAAAGTAGATCCAGTGGAGGCGATGGCGAGGGAGTGAAGAGCAGAGGGGTGAGTTTACTTTTATTCCATGAGCTTGAGGACTTACTGGCTGCACTAGGGGAGGAACTGTTGGAATATGTTAGGGGCTTTTGAGCTAGGGACCGCCGTAGTTTGATGATAACACGATTTGTAATGCGGCATTACGTGGCTGCGCCTGAGAGATTTTCACCCTGAGCATTGTCAACAACTTGAATCCTCTTCCGTCTGCTCCCACATCTTCCTTCTTCTTGCATTACTGTCACTGCCTCGCCTCATTCCAGTTCGACGCTATGATCCTCTGCCAATGCGACCGATCGAAAGCATCTGTGCAAAGTGTACGAACGGAAGCGAGGACCGAAGCGTCCATATGACATCTCAATGAGGCAGTTCAAGAAGCGGAGATCATCTGGCATCGGAAGTGTGTTTGTCTGGATGTACTGTACTACAGCACAGGCTGCGGTCGCGTGGTTGGTAATCGGGAGACGGTTTACCACCTCACGCGTTCCGACATCGCTTTCCTTTTTATCTCACCACGCTCTACTGTCTAAGTCTCTCGGGGCGGGAACAGCACCTGACGTGACCTCAACCGACCCACTATTTCCAATTCCTTAGCTGTAATTTCGTGTTTTTTTCCAACCCTGCAGGTCGAGGCAGCGCTGGCATCGCTGCGCATGCGTTGCTAGTAGGCTGCTTGTTCGTCGTTAACAACATTCTATGCTGGATGCTGGACAGCGCAAGCCATGCGACACCGGTGCGCCTTTCGCTCCTTTTGCTCCTCGCTCCGCTCTGCCTAGTACCCGCTAACCGTCAGAGCGTCAAAGCGCCGCAAAATGCGAGATTGGCAAATAAATGTATTGGTATAAAGTACAGAGGACAAGTACATGCAAGTTGAACCAATTTTATAATGATGATCATGGAGCCTCTCAACCTAGCTAGAAAGCATGCCAGTATCCAATAAGAATATATAGTTTATCAATCAGAATGCGATGTTCATTAGAAACGTGATAGTGCAGATGCTGTGAGTGGAAGAAGCGTAGTGACATGTGGGAAGCCTCTACCAATCAAGGACCGGAGGGAAGAACTTGGCAATAAGCCGTTCATAGTATGGACGGAGGGCCTCGGCGTCAACAGAATCATCGCTCTTGCTGTATAAGTCGTATGGGTTGAACGCGCGCACCGCAGCAAGTGCTCGCTTGTCCTTTTCGTTCGTGAGGTGCGCATACGCGCCCTCTCTGTGCCATCTGTATGGCGATATGGCGGTCAGTGACCCCGAACGCGCGAGAAAAGAAGGGTGCTTACGGGTAAAAGCTATGGTAACGGATCATTGCGAGGGCCTCTTCGGTAGGAGGACTGCCCCTTCAGGACGTGATACAGATACTGCACACAAGCTGCGTCAGTGACATGCTCGAAGAAGTCGACGACCTAAACACTTGCCTCATCGTGGCCCCAGGAGAGCATGACATTATCGAGGCCGCAATGAGGTTGGTAGATGCCATACTCTGTCGAATAGATGCTATCGTGCGAATCCGGGTTTGCCTCAAAAGTCTCGGGGTAGATGATCTTATCGGAGAAGCCGCAACCAACGACGAATGTGTCCTGTCGTTCGGAAAGAGATCGGTGTCAGTGTTATCGTGACAGGCGAACTAATTGAGACATGCACGTACCCCGACGACGTCCCATTGGCCTTCTGAATCAAAGAGGAAGAGCAACTTCCCGAGATCGTGGACAAGCCCGGCTACTTGCATCCATTCGGGTTTATCATCGCGACGAATGGCCTCCGCAGTTTGGAGTAGATGTTCGATTTGCGACAAGCTGGTCTGTGCAGCGAGGAGCAATGTCACATCAGTGCTGTTCACCTGGATCGATGTCGTGGAGGCTCACATCTGGGTCAGACTCATCCACAAGGGTGTTGAGCATCTCCATGGCTCCCAGATGCCCATGCGGGCGCGGCGGCGGCTCTTGAAGTTGACTCGAGCCTGGATGTTGAATGCAACAGTCTGTTTTTCTGTGGTCGTTGCCACGTGAGCTGGGTGAGAATCATCAGGCACGGTATCGTACCATGTTGCTCCTTATAGAAATTTTTGACACGATCACAGGCATCGTCGTACTGACGGAATCGCGCTTTGTCCTTTTCGGCGTCGAAATCGGACTCATCATCCCAAAGCTTCAGCGTTTGGACGTTCACTATTGGGTAAAGGTACAAAGTCAGATATCTGGGGCCTGCTGTTTAGAGCGTCGGGGTGCTGCACGAACCTTCGTCCACAGCATCGGAGATCTCGTCGAATTCACGACCGTCGCGCTTGTTGGTGATGGCCTGGGTGGCGTTGGTGATAGTGAGGCCGGGCATTGTAGAAAAGTGGCTGTGATTGGTAGAAGTCTGTAACTCAACAGAGGGCTCTGTTTGTGTTGAAAAATTCGGTGCGAGATGAAGCCCTTTTGAATAAAGCGGGACTGTTGGCGTCTATGCACCAGACATTGTATTGATGGAGCGAGAGTGAGGCAACAGAACCATTTTGGGTACACGAGGCGGAACGTGCCCTCAATGGGGCAGTCCACAGGAGAAGGCGAAGTGGTCCTCACAAGAGCAGCGGATGCTCTCGGGGAAGTGAGCCGGCGCACGCACGAACATGCGTAACGTTGTTCAAGTGCAGCTTACCCCGTAAATGGATTACCAGAAGCCTACCGACTTCGCCCCACGAGGCTAATGGGTAAATGACAAGTGTGCGATACCAACAAGATCGGGATCGGATTAAGGAATCGACAACCGAACTTCCTTCCGGGGGTGGCCCAAGGACGAGCAGGTGCAGACGGAGGGTTGAGGTGAAAATACCCGGGTCGAGGTCACATTTTTCCCCAAGCTCAGACTCTAACCAATCAGATTGGCTCCGGTACCGGACGTGTAATGCCTCATGAAAGGTATTACGGCCGTGTGAAATCAAGATCTATTGAGCATGTCGTTGTCAGCGATAACGCGATAACGAGATGCCTCCGCACACCTCCAGCCGCGTTCAGAGGTTCAGAGGCGGTCCGAGATGCGAAGCATAGCCTACGCTCCAACCTCACTTTATGTCCTATCGACTACACACTTTTAGACTCTGTATTCATTCTCGGTTTTTCAAGAGGTTCTACGGACGTTGACCATAACGATAAGGAAGCCTCAGTGCACTTCGGGCTTTCCCACGAAGTTCCTGGTTCGTCGCCATTGCACCGTTGGAATTTTTGTGTGAAGTTCAGCTATAGTACATGCAGACATTCGCCCAGCTACGCTCCGGGACGAGCATCAACCCATTAGGTGAGAGACCGCGCCAAGTTTTGGGGAGGGTGAGGGATGAAAGGCCGGATTGCGATCGGGCCGAGCCACTCAGGCTTGGTAACACTTTGGTAACTTGGTCTCATTTCGGGAAGTAGCCTCATGGTGATCGGTATATCGGAAGCTCTTGCATATTGAACAGGACAGGGACTCGGACGACCCGCGATTTCAAAAGGTAGCTGCAGATCCTTCGCTGAAAAAAGACTTCGAATCAATTTGATGGGCGCGCGCAAACAACTGGGGTGGACCTGAATGAGGAGTAGCAAAGGCAACCATGACAGCACAGCGGTGGCAGAATCGCACCAAGATCATACTGTGCTGAGATGGTGTCCAGGAGATTCTCCCCAGTATCCGAGAGCTAATCTCTTTCCTTTGGAGACCAGCGGTTCTGGTCAACGTTCAACAACCCTTCGTCGGCCCGATGTAGTCGTTGCAACTCCAGGCCGTGAGCGATGGTTTCCAACGTAGAACCGCTAGTATTGCAGAGAACGAGTTGATAGAAAACGTGAGCTCACCAGCCGGTCTAGCCTGAATTTTCCATTCATCGACACGGAAAACGTCCAGTCGTCACCGCGTCAGTCCCCGGCACGTAGAGACCGCAATGCCCCATAGTTGCCCCATGCGGTAGCCAAACGGGCCGGTCCCGTCGTGCCGGACCATCAACTCAACTTCTAGTTCATGATCAACTTGAAAAAGCTTCCTCTTACAGGGGTGCGATTTCGTAGACCTCGGCTTATTCTTACCTTGGCACAAGTATGCCACAGGTGGGGTGGCGTTGGATTATCTTTGCTCACCCTGTGGTCCGTTATTCCACCTGCCACACCCAGAGACCAATATGCGTCGCGCCATTTCCATTGAGGTCAATTTTCGTGCAAGGGATCGCGAACCATTAAACCCGTCTGACGTCACGTATGCTGCCAGCACGAAGAAATCCCACGTCATAGTCCACCTCACATCGCAATGTCGGCTCCTCAAACGCTTGGTATACTTTTGGCTGTGACATGCCGTCTCTTCGGGAATTATGATTATCTCTTGAGGTGTCTTCTTTGTCCCAACTCCCATTCCTATTCGATTACACATTGAGGTGCTCACTTTCTCGCTCATACTAAGCGTCATGAAATCGGGGCCGAGATCCGACCTGCCTGTCCGACTAGCCTTTCTCCACGACGTTTTCCAGTATTTACGGCATCTCAACCTCTTATCCTTTCCCAGCCGGTAACCGGAAGGGTACCTCTCCATCCCCGGCTGAGGGACCGGGAGCTTCGGTGCGCTCTCATCACCCGTCACGAACATGCTCCCTCGGCTTCTCACCGGTCTCTCCAGTGCAGAACATACCTTAGACAGCAAGCATCACCAGTCAATGCGGTCATTTTTTCTGATACCCAGCATGTGCACGTTGTACTTGAGCTTGCAATTTTGGACACTCACTCACGTTCGGGCCCGCACGCAAAAGTGATGTTCTCAGGGACAGTGAGAGTAGCACGCATGGACAACGCCTCCGGCCCTGGAGACGTTCGTCCGATCGTACTGTCTAAAATGGCCCTTCCCGCCCCGTGTACACCATTTACAGCTAGGACCGCATCCCGAACATACTGGATCGTCTTCCGCACCTGCGCCACCTCCATCTGGGCGTGTGTGAACTGGAACGCCGTCCCGACAACGTTTTCCGGAGGACGGCTCCGAGTCGCCGCACCTCACCTTGTGGCGCTTCATGCGACATCGTGCCCGCGTCGAGAACCCCGTGGCCAGCGTCAAATGCTGCTGCGGCCCGGCGTTCCTAGGCAAAGCGAACTCAAAGCGATGGGCGCGGAGTTGCGGGCCCTTGTCGCCGAATTTGAGTGCGTCGCCGCTACCCCGATCACAAGTCCACATCCCCTTCGAGAGCATATTTCGGCACGATGCCGATCGTTTGGTGAGGCCGCGCTCAAGAGAATCTTTGGTATCACGCTGATACCTATTTTTCTCACATGCCTGGTGTCCCCGCAGAAGCCAAGTTGCTTGATGATAGCTTATGAAACTTGACAGGTCGCCATGAGGTGCCCCTAACAACCCTTCTGTCGCTGACCGCCTCTTGGCCACCCAGTGTCATCAATCAACAAGAGAATATAATTTCGAAAGGCTCTCGGTGCCTGTTCCGGAACGTACTCGACAACGGCCCGGCGGAGTTGATGGTAGTAAGGGGATTCACGAAGAAATGAGCTTGCCGATCTGTGCCTTCTTTCATGTCGATTCCACCGAGTTTGGACATAACATATTATCCTGTCTGAAGAGACACGCTGATCACGCGAACAAGAAGCCAGTGCCAATGGAGGCAACATCGTCTGCGCGACCACCGCTTTGTCCCTTGAACCCCATGGTAATGGAATTGCGGACGCGTCATAACCGGACAGTTTCCTAATTGTACTCAAAGGCTTTCGTATTGTTGCTGCAAGTTTGTTATTATATAAACCTGTACCCGCTGAGGCCGGTAAAATTGAAGTGGTGTGCTCGTACGATACGATACGGTAATGCAGATGTCATCGATTTTGAAGGAAACGGTCCGAGTTTAAATTGCGATTTACGCAACCTACAAGTTCATGGGGAGAGCGACACCTCTGCTTCGCAAAGTCATGCATGAGCAACTACGTTCGAGAATGTCGCCTTGGGTCATAAGATAGCATGGGGGCCTGCGTTCGCAGTGTTCAACAAGGCTACTGCGATCATTCAGATACAAACTGCGTGGAAACCTCCTCAAGTTCAATGGACGCGGAGCGTAGCCAAGGTGCACGCAGTTGCTGGCGGTGACGGAACGTGCGAAATTGAGGCTAACACGGGCATCACGCGCCAGCTCTGGCGGGCCGACACGCAAGTTGTGCTTCTGTACGAGGAGCACCACCGCAGATTGCCAGTCCCCAGGAGAACTGCGGGGCAGCCTGAGGTCATTGGTAGGAGTGGAGGGTTGAGAAGAGATCTCATTACCTCATTATAGTCGAGGGTGTGTGTGCATTGTGGTTTTAGCAGGTTGAGATGGAATCTTGCGCACTCTCGATGCCATCAATCGAAAGGTCCGTGCAAAGCAAGGACTGGAGTGTCTGTATGACATCTCGATGACGCAGTTCAAGAAGCTCAGCTCATGTCGGGTAACGTTTGAATAGATGACTGAGTCTTGAAGCTTGAAGCTTGAAGTTACGGTCCCGGGACCAAATCTCCATAGATTTCGTAGGCATAGTATATGCTGATGTTACCTGCAGCGTGTTTGGTAATCGGTACTGGGGAACTTTTCGTTTGGTATAAACTTTTTTAATCCTCGATTAGTAATCTCTCAGCGGCGATGCGAAAACAGTGGCGGTAGCAGCGACGGCGACGGCAGTTGTGGTAGGGCGGGTGGGGCAGAGGTCGTCGGAAAATATTATTCCAGTTGTACTACCTGTACTATACGTGCAAATAGACTACCGTATCGCTGTTGTTCAGTCGTTCCGAGATTGTTGACTTTGTTCCCTCACTATGCATCACGCCTAGTAAATGTCCATCAAATCACGTAGGTCTTGCAGGTTCAAAAAGTCTGGCGTCCCGAGACCCGTCACCTACCGAACCAACAATCAGCAAATGCCTAAAAAGGGAGCAGAAGAAGTCTAGCGAGACGAACAGGATCCCACCCAGAGACCGCCGAGAATCCAGGGGTGTTGCACCCCGGGTTGGACCCTTTTGCGATATCGTTCATGGCTGGACGAAGGTGACCATACAGCAAGGGATTGAGGAATCCGAGCGGGGGTCTATCAGTATAAAGCAAGTAGTCGTTAAGGAGCGAGACGATGCTCGCTGCGATCTGTCCATTGGTGATCAGCTAGGTGCACGAGGCCGAGCGGAGGAACGCACCGGTGTCGCAGCGCTTGTGCCGCCCGCCTTACGGGGCTCATTGTATTTGATATAACGAAAATTGAGTGACTGTGCAGAGATGTCGGGGATACCGCGGCCGGCGGCGCTAGACAAAACACAAAAATTACCACCAAGTCAGAATAAGTCAGGTCAGTTCACGGCAGAAAACGCACTTGTACATGCCAGTATACTGGCCTCCGAGCTCCTGCAGAAAGTCAAGCACAGCTTCATTTTGATAGGGAGGGCGTTCAAAATAGTTCGAGAAGCCACCGCCAGAGATTTCTGCCGCGACCTCGGGACCCGGATCAGGCCCACCCGTCCCGCCCGTTGTGCCGCCTACACTAGTAACATAGGGACCTACGAAATAATGGTGTTGTGGTGAGCGACCTGTCCCCTGAAACGGTGTCCTTCTTCCAAAGAGAAATGAGACACACGTACAGGATGCAGGGAATTCTGGGATGAACTGGACGCCGTCATTAGCCTGGCAGGCCCCTTTGCCGACACCCTCGTTGCCACTCGGGAAGAGAACGCTGACACCACGCGCACCGAGTCGAGCGTACATCCGGCAGATGGCTATTGCATATTCCAGGGGGAGATCTTTCTCATAATCACCATACGATATGCTGATGGTTTTTGGAACGTCTGGCTGCTCTAGCAAGTGGTTGAGCCCCTCCAGTATGGCGTCGCCCCTGCCTGGTTCATCGGTGCCAGGTGTGATCTCAACGACGCCGCCGACGCTGTAGTAGGTGACCGGGGTCGGATACACCATAGCCTCAGCGTATTGGATATTTTGATTCGCCTCGACGGTGGGGCGGCTCGGGTTGTACTTGCCGCCATTGATCTGCACAACCTTGAGGGTCACGTCTTTAGCGTTCGTGCGATATTGCTTCATGAACTTTGCCAAATCCGCAGGGCTCGGGGAATTATCTCCGTAGCCTACAATCCCAAACGCATTCTTGTCCGTTGCGGCAGGTACATAAGCGAACGTCCTGTACTGCCAGCGCAGGTCCCTTGGCGTGACTGTATTTGCATTAATACGACTAGAAAGCATCGCCCCCAGCTCTCTCGACGGTATATCCGCTGTTGCATTGACGGAGCTCATCCGCGATGACTGCCATGGGATGCGTGTGGAGGCAAAGTACGTCGTCGGCACGACGGTTCGTACATGTTTGTGCAGCTCCGCAGGGAGTGCATAGCTGATCGTGCGGAGAATACTGGTGTCATTTGTCCCGGACTGCCGGTAGAGCTGGTACGATGCGCCAAGTATTTCATTGGCTTGGAACACGGGCACAGCGGAGACAGTCAGCCAGCCGCCGCCGTGTGACACCGAGATGGAGGAGCGCGGTATGCCGTGGTATTTGAGCCAGGAGTCGACGAGATCCAACGTGTCTTGGTGTGGCGCGACAAGCTGAGCGACCTGCTCCTTCGATAAGTGTACGCCATATCTGCAATGGAGCAACAGCACATGTGAGTACACCGTGTGTGGAGGAGAATTGGAGGGGACATGCTTTGGGTGCGTGGGAGTGCTGACCTCATATAGGGCATCGATCAAGGCATTTTCGTTTTGAGGTAGGAGCGCGATGTGGAGGTCGATGGTAGTGTTGGAAGAAGGTGGACCGATGCTCTCCCAGTTGGACGGGACAGTATGCCACGTGTGCTTGACACGTATATCGTCCCAACGTGGTACGAGAGGCGCTGCGAGTGACGCGGCGGCAAGGACAGAGAACACAGAGACTCCGTAGTAGTGCATGACTAGAAATTCACTGGGGATTGAGACGAGAACGCTTCTGGGAGCTACGCACTGGAACACTGAGAACCGGGCTAGGAGCATAGCTTTATTGCGCATCTCGAGGTTAAAGAGAGATAGTAGGAGTAGAATCGCGTGCCCTAACAGGATGAGATCCGCGGCCGTTACCAAGCTGTCACAGTAAGTGGGACAATATTTTCACAAGGCTAAGTCTGAAGCCTACCATAGCCCAAGGCCCTTCCAAATGAACTTCCCGTTAATTTTAGCCACTAGCCTCCCGGCAAGGCTCCAAGTAGCGATGATCAGCCCTCCCTCCCATACGCGAAGGGCGTTAGTTGAAAACTGAGGCCCTTCCGCTTTGTCGGCGAGTCACTGTACCCGTCGCGGAATCAACCACAAACGTCGTCACTGTATAATTTCCGGTTGCATCCTTCCCATAATGGCCTGACCCGGATTTTTTCTCGATCCTCGGTCCACGCTGGCACGGTGCCAGTGATGGCATAATATGAAAAGCTATCCTCAGGCTGCCCCCTACTAGTATGGGAGCTATATGAGCAAAGCCTCGGATCTGAAAAACCTAAAGCGTTGATTGTTGCTAAGCGATGCTAAGGGTTCGAAAACTCCAGGAAAACTCACTGAAATTTGTAAGACGAGGCACAGTCTTTGTTTCTTTTTGAGTGCCATGCCAGGGTCAAGTTCGCGCACGCAAGTTAGGGTGAAATAACACATACTGTAATGGCACAATGTATACGTGATACATTCGTAAAAACCCACGTGCAAAAACCAATCGTCCTGTTCCTACGCCCACCTTCCTTTTATATCGTAGTTTGTCGTCAAACTCAAGTTCGGTTCCACTTTCCTCGCCCAAGTTATCGACGCTGTTCCCATTATCTATCCAGCACCTCTGCAGCCCTCTGCAACCTGTATGACGACTTCTACAAGCCCCTTTTTTACCGTGAGGTGAACCGACCTATTCTAACTTTGTAATTTTGTGATCGTACAGCCCTGCAGGTCGTGGCATCACCGACATCGCCATGCAGGCGTCGGACTACTTGTTTTTCGTCGGGAGCACACTATACGGTGGACGTCACGAGCTGTGCGACATTTTTTCCTTGCTTTTTGTTCAACCCTGCATCGTCTATCCGCGCCGGCCACCAACTTGAACTTATAGACAACGGCAGGCATGATCTCGCTGCTCCATGACCTCTTACTTTCGTATCACATAGCATGGCCTCGTTCGGCTTCCTCAACTTTTGGTTGTACAGCGACAGTCTCGTGGGCGCCAATGACATCACATCTAGCCCAACCTGGGCTGCGACACAATTGGATCTTCTAAGTCTTCTTTCTCAACTCTGGTTGACTCCGGGCTCTATAGGTCACAGATCTGAGGAAGCCAGGCTTTCTAACTGCGGCACATGCGTGATTGCGGAGTGATAGGTATCGTGACAATGGAGTATATAAGACCTCCGCGCAAACTACATACGGCACAAGCCGATTCGAGACGCCGTGGGCAACGACGAGGATTTCCGCATCATTTCCGACCTTCGCATTGCACGCGGCAGACTCCTCTACTCCCGGAGATGAGAAACTGGCCTTTTTCAAGACACGAAGGAGCCCCTGAACAAGGGATCTACTCCACGAGCCCTCTATCTGCTGTGTGTTTCATCCGTATATCCCCTCTCCATTGTTCACTAACCCCTCCAAATTCCAGTTCGATGGTGGGAGAAGTGTCAGGATGAATAGAGGATTCGGATGAACAGACCGCATTCAGACTTTAGAAGACGTAGCATATCAATGGGATGTATCTATATTCAATACAGTCTTGGAGTTCTGCACTCCGAAATATACGCGATGTAGTAGAGGGCCACCCCCACAAACGCGACAAACCGCTGTAACTTTTGAGTTCTTTGCTTGTCATATGTCACCCGTACGGTCACCGATTACAATGAGTTTCGCGGCACCCAGAAGCATTAATATTACAGCACACTGACTAGGGAAAAGGGATAGTAAAGACACCGCAGGGTATAGGGTGAAGGAGTCATTGGGTCTGCAAGGCTCCTGGGGCACGACATCTGCCGTACATTGGCCCCGAGAGCGTGCCGAATGCTTGGTCTAACGTCACACAATGTGAGGTTTAAATATCCCACTCGGGGGACCATGGAAATACGACAATCCCATTCCCCATCTGAGTCGGCCTCCGAGTCCTTTTTCGTCGCGAGTGGGAGTACAATTCCTATTCGCGACGAAAAAGGAGGAAGATGATTCCGCCCTACAGGCTAGCTGCTGCGTTCATCGTTCGAGTTGCTTTCTGTCTAAGACTTGCGTCGGTGAATCCGGTGCTCAGTGCCCCTGCGCGTCCACCGTGGGATCCAGAGAGGTGGTGAGTGCTTCCTTCCATACGACAACGAGTCATATTGTCGCCGTACAGCCTGCGTATGATATCATCGGGGCGGCGCTTCGGTGGGCGTCAAAGTACCGCGCCTTCCCCCACCGGTCCAGCTCAGCGCTTGATGACCCGACAATTGCCACGTGATCTATGAGCACTCGACAGGTGATGTCACTCCTGTACTATACGTGGCAGGACAAGAGACCTAATCCCATGTATTCCAGGCCGCCAAGAAAGGGTAGCAACAAGAAGGTGAACTTGGAGAGGAAGGATATTCGTGCCACTGCCTGAGTGCGGTACGAGAATCATTGGCCCGGGACATACCAGCACAGCTTCCAGTGACACTCCGATCCGCGGCTCCGTGGAGGCCATACCTCGGATCGAGCTTGCTGGTGGAGCGACGGAAGGCACAGTGCTGCTAGTGGGGACCGTCACAATATCCTATGTCGTAGGCTTCTCTTCGATTAACCCAGGAGATGCATCAGCAGATGTAAGTCTAAGTGCCGTCCCGTACTTGAGTGAGAACGCTAGTGATCAAACATCCCTCTGGCGAGTAGGCTGCCACCGCCGGGTTGCAGTGGACTCGGATGCGGTGCGTGTTGGTGGCAGCTACAAGTACTAAGATGCTCCGGATCATGGTGGTATTTTTAATGTGGGGCTGTGTATCGCAGTGCGCAGGCGTCAGAACACGAAAATGAGCAGCCGGACCACCAGCCTAAAAATTGAAAGCCTGAGGAGATGCGCTCGAGGACTGTGACTCTTTCTCAGGTTTTCAGTTGCTGGCGAAAATGAAATCTTGAGCTACAGCCCTATGGTGACAAAGGTAAGCGTGATTAAAAGGAGGAAGTTAGAGTCCGACAACGCTACTGTTAACCGCTAGATAGAATTCAAGTTATGGTTATGAGTCACTTGTCCTATGTCTTGAAAAGATCTTACTGTACAACCTTGACGGCGTACTTTTCGCTCATGAGTAGAGTTGGTTAAAATCGGCCCTTGAAATTGTGACGCTAAACCTTGAATATGCCATGTAGTATGACAATAGGACTTCAATCAAGAGATAAGTACCAGAATATATAAAAGTCTATGAAGTAGCACAACACAAGTTACGCTGAACAAATCAGAGGAGGCTCTTCAATGCTTCAAAACATTGGAAGCAGATGTGCCAGTGCCGGTTCTCGAGTGGCAGCATACCATCATGCAGGAAATTATTATGTCACGGTGCATCTGGAACTGGAGGGATGAAACACCGGATGATTGATTCCTCAACAGGAAATTGGGGAGTCATTTCCGCGTTGACAAGGGCTAAGCCAAGGCTTGTGTAATGGTGACCTTGTATAAACGCGGCGCAAACCGAATCATAAATGCCAATGTACGTTTGGGAAGCCAATGGAGGTAGCCTCGCTATAGTACGCTCGCAATTTCCTGTGGAAAATGCTCCAAGGTCTGCATGGTCTTGAGAAATTTATTTTTTAGGTGTCAGGGATGTACGGCCACATACTGTAGCAAGAGAGAGGCTCACTTTGTCTCTTTGCAAAGGAAGGAAGGTGACGCTTTTTCTGCATAGAAATGTTGGACATGGCATAAACCGAGTGCCCATTCATGATGAAGGGAAGCTCTGGTAGTTGATGCACGAGACGACCACGAGAATCAAATTACAGAATGGCGCTCAGGAGGCGACAGGCAAAGTCATCAACACATACGTCATCATTCCGGGCATTATCGTGCAGATAGCGAAAGAAAACACAAAGATCCGGTGGCAGCTGTAAACCGACAAGAGCATCGAAGTGATTGAGGATTACGGGGTCGACCATAGGAGCTGTTAGATCGCGAATACCGAAGAAATCTTGGGTGCCAACAGTACTGAGCTCATTGAATGTCCAGTTTTTTTGCCTGGTTTTGCAGAACGTTGGGTTTACCTTGGCTGTGGAAAAGGAGTGTGCAGCAGACCCCTATCGATGTGACTGCGTCAGCGCAAAGTGAGACCACCAGGCTGACAGTGACATAAGCCATCTAGTCATCGATCATCATGCACCGTCTTTGCGCGCGGCTACTGTCACCATGTCGCGCAGCTCATCGACGGGCAGCTCGAGTGCCGCAAGGGTGAACCGGTGAAGAGGCGCTACCCCTTTAGAGTTGGCCGCAAGTTGCACGGCAGACAACCGGCAGACAACACGAGCCTGAAGAAGATGGGGTTATTGGGCGTCTCGCCCTCTTCTTATGCCTACACCGGAAGGCGTGGTTTCCGAGTAGTACACACTTGACAATGAAGACCTCAAAGACACCGATTCCACGGGGGATGGTGCTCCACTTGTTCCCAAATGATGGCGTGTAATCGCCGCTCTGGCGGCTCTGCGGACGAAGGGATCTGGCCTGGCCTGGTGCGCGTAGACGAAGGGTTCAATACTTGGTTCAGTACTCACAGTCTTTGGAGTCCAGACTGGAATGGCGGTCTTGTGTCGCTAGGATATCAATGCCGCATGCCGTACACGGCCAGTTCCCGTTCCCTATACGGTTATACCCCTCTTTCTCCCCGCTGTCGCCATGCCGGGTCACGGCGACTAAACAAACTCATAACTGTTGACTTCCATGCTACTTCACGACTCAAACAACGCGCTCTTCGTCCTCTCCGGAGCACAAACTACTCAGCCCTATCCAATACGCAGTCTGCTAGTTAATATCCGCTCATGGAGAAGCTGGCAACGGGGAGCTTTGGCACCGTGGATCCGGACAAGGCTATGCAAAATGAGACGTGGTAGATAGATGCTACCTAGCAAATCGTTGCGTTGCTAGCTACTTTCGCCCTGAATCCACCCGTCTATGGCACCTTCCTGCACGAGATAAGTTGCTCAGTGCGACGAGGGTGGAGATGGCCTGGACAGCGTGCGCCCATGTGCAGCACGACGTTGGACCACGGGCGCGAATGCTCGTGGGCGGTGGTGTGCCAGTAGCGGCAGACGTGGGCGATGGCGGGAGCCATTGCGACCGCGTACATTGGGTCCGCACCCACTCTCATTGACTACCTCTTCCACATCCAGGACCTCGCACTCCGCGCGTGCGTACGCAATCCGTCCCGCTGGCTGCGTCTCCTCGAGACTGCCATCCTCGAAGAGGTCTGACCCTCCATCGATTCGCAGACACCAGCTACCCCCTCATTGCGCTCCCGGACAACTTTCCAGCGAGACGTCCGCGCTTCCGCCGCGTCTACCTCGAAGGAGCCTTCTTTGCCATCTGGATGCCCAGCCCACACCTATTCACGCGGTTCGTCACAATCTCCGTCACCACATCCAACCTGCGTCACGCGGCGTCTGCCATGCCAACGCATGAGCAGCTCCCCGAATGTTTCTCCCTCATCCCCGTGCTAGCACGGGGATCTGCACTGCCTCCCCGCGCTCGCACCTGCGTTCCCCTCACGCACAATATCCCTCTCACACCCCCGCATGGCAACGCTCGCGGACTGCGTCGACAGGTCGACGTGTTCAATGTCCCGCCTGCAAGCAAGGGTGACGGTGCGCTACTGATCCGTGTCGCCGTCCTCCGAGCTGGACTGTCTCCGGAACCCCTCACTCGCCACGCATCTCTTACGCCCCGTCCGCCACCGTGAGGCCGGCGCCATGCCTTCACGCTCTCACTTGCGTCCAGGAGCGACGTATGCGGACGTGCCCCTCGCGGACCTGCGCGACTGGCACGCTACATTCGCAGCATATCCAGAGATCTCGCACATCCTAGCATTCTACGTCTCCACTGGGAGCCTGTCCGAAGCACTCCGTTCCCCGCCCACCCCCAGCCGGACAACAATGACGACGCGAGCGAGCCTCACTCACGCTGGTTGAGGTCTGTTTTTTGCACAAGGAAGCCTGGTTTACGCTGGCGAGAGCGCCAGAAGAAACCCGCGACCATTCTGGATCGGAACAACCTGCCCGCGTGCAGCGTCGCGGAGGACGGCATCATGTTCTGCACCCCGAAATGTACGCGATGAGTAGGGGGTTACTACAGTATATCCTCGAGATGCGACAAATCACGGTAACTCAGGTTCTTTCTTTGCCATGTGCTTGTCGTCTGAGCGCTGTTTACAGTTTTATGGCACAAAGAAGCATTGTGACACATCGACCAGAAAAAATGAGGGTGATGGCACCACAGATAGTAGGTGTCTTAGGGTCTGCGATATGGGAGTCATGGGGCACAACGTCTGTTGTATTCTAGTGGTCGTATGGTACCCTTCTATCCGTATTCCTTCAGATGCCTCCGATCTCATCGCATGTTCTCAAGCTGATCCAAAGCTATGTAGGATCAAGATGGTTGCGGTACCCGCCTTTGTCACGGGCAGCCAAAAGACGTATGATGGACGCCACACCCTAGTACACACTACCGACTCACCAGCAACTTTTCTGTAGTAGTACTATGTACCGATCCTCCCACTTTTATGAGCTTATACGTTAGAACTTTGCTTAGGAAACGGTATCTATTTGGGGGAAATGACTTCCGAGAAAATGCTGATATTCGATTTTGCAAGTGTGTGCCAGTGAACGACTCGGAATCGGTACATGGCACCTGGCAGAGTAAAGGACGTCAGACATACCGAGTCGAACGTGTTGCATAGTTCTGTACTCTCAGGTACACGGTGATGGATTCAAAAAAAGCTGGCACCAGCCTGACACTCATCCCTGCAGCTTGTTTCGTGTAAACACGTGAGGAGTCGTCCTACGCGATGCGATATTGGGTTCTTAGAGGTGCCAATAACGCATACTACAGTACTGTCACAGATTAATCCGAATCCATGGCTAAAATACCCCAGCTCGAGGAAGCTTAGAACATATCGTAACTACAATACCTTCCATCTTTGAAGTTACTGTAACCTCATTTTTCGGCACGATCTCGAGGAAATCTTCGGGATCGCGACGAAAAATGAGGATGGTTCCGTAATTGGCACTGCTAACGAGTGCTCCTCGTTTCGAGATACGTCCAACACTTGCGTCGGTGTGGTGGTGCCCCCATACAGCGGCGCATACAGATTTCAGGCTACAGAGCGGTAAGCGCTGCCCTACCCCAACTTGTATTTATTGCTGCATGTATGCGGTAGTGGCGCACCCCGCCCAGTCCAGCTCGCCCGGGCTCGAGGCTGGCATTTGAAATAGCGTGAAAAATTGCTGTACACAACCTGGTACACAAGGCTGTACATGTAAACCCACGTCTCTGAAATCCAATCAAGTCATCTCAGACCCATACTAGAATGCATAGAGGGTCTATGTCGCTCACCTGGCTCCATCTCTCAAAGTATATATGTTGTTTTTAGTAAAGTAATAAAGGACGGCAGATGGGCTGGCTTACGCGGTCACGTGTGCGGGCATGGATGGCGCCTTGGTTCCGTTAATAAATCGATGTTGAAATAAGGCCAGAGGCAGCTGCATGCACCTGGCCCTTGGGATGATGATGGCTTGGTTGAGGAGGGTCGCGTCGCCTACGTGGCAACCACTGCCAAACCTTGCGCCAAACACGACCTTCGGCTGTTTCCGCTGTTTCCGGCGATCCAGAAACAGAGCCGAAAAATGCCACTCCCTTTCAACAGGTTCTTCCCTTGTCAATATGTGACGAGTAAGAGGGTATACCCTCGCAAATACCCGCCGGAATCCGTCATTCCCACTTCAAGTGCGAGATCAGCGAAGTATCTTTTGTGTTTTTTTGGCCCGGGTAGTTACAGTAAAAAAGTAAATACGCTCTTAGTAGTACAGGTAACAATTTCAGCTACGTATTACGGTGATACTACGGTGCCAGTGATAACCTTTTAATTACAGGGGGGGTTGGGGAAGGGCCTTTCCGCCGATGTACTGGTCAGCTTGGAAAGCAAGCCGAAGAAATCCTTGAAGCGTCATGTCCGTACCATTCTCTGGCGGCGAGACGATGTTCGAGCCGTCCTTTTACCATGTCCAGATGTATCCTGAGGATTTTACCCTCGCCTGGCTATCTGGCTCATCATTGGCGCTGCTTGTCGCCCGCTTTGCGGCCCATAAGGCGGCATCACCCGCCACTTCCGCTCCAGCTAGCTCCTCACTAGGGTTGTGAACACCAGGTCAACTCAGAGCCCACCAACACGCACTGCCCCCATGCATCAAGCTGGCGGTGGTGACAACCCTCTGCCACCATTCGGTGGAGCCCCCCCGATGGGTTCCATTGCCACCCGGTTTGGTCGATTCGGAACCAAAGGCCGGAAGGGGGGTGGGCAGCACGATGACTGTGCTCGTGATGACGGACGTTACTATCTGCGACTCCACACTGGGTGATTCCACAAGCGTATTTCCTCCGTCTGGTTCCTGGGCCACAGGCTGTGACGTGGTGGGAGTGAATCCCTTAGGCCCGGGCTCGTCATGCTGCGTATGCTGATAGGGATAACACAATGAGCCCTGTAGAATTTATAAGAAGAACCTTCGTGGCGTCTACTTACTCGTCCCATTTGATCCCCAGTGACGATTGCCGGCCTCGAGCATCGAGGGTCGAGAGGCACCTTGTTGGGTAAGCACGTAGCACAGGCTACACCGCTACGAAATCGGAATGAGCCGGTCGTGCAGTGGGCGCTTGTAGTGTAAAGAAGAGTTTACCTTCCTGTAGCCTGAGGCGGATATGCAGTGCGCGGAGGCACAGGAGTTGCACCAACGCAAGTCACGGTTAAATGACAACACGAAAACATGGCCGAAGTCGCTAGTACATGAACAGCTTTCATCTTTTTCGTCGTGAGTGGGAATAGCTCAGAAGAGTAGGTACTATTGCTAGCTTTCCTAGGACTCTTCGTGGATATTTAACTAGGAGCATTCGACACTTGGCACTTCCTAGTATGACCCACGAAAGATAGCGAGCCATGCCAGTGCCTCTCGCCAGCAGAGCAGGACCAATCTTGAGACGGGATGACGGTACGGTGGCAACTGTGCCATTCAAGTAACGCTCCCAAAATCCCAAAATCGCTCCTGGAGTTCACTATGCCATCAAAAACGGAGCCATGAGGTGACTTGCATTAAGGCGGCGGTTTCGAGTGCTATATTTAAAATACAATGTTTGGTTCCCGGGGCCCGAGATACAGTAAAGCCCGAACAAGTGCCGTACTAGTATTAAGAAAAGAGTTTGGTGAATTGGGTATTTGGCTTCAGGTTACCCTGGCGTCATTCAAGTTGTAGAAACCCAGGCGTGCCTTTACTGAATTTGTGCCTACACGTTCTAACTCTGAGACTCCGGAGTCTACGTATCTCTGGTGCCAGAGGCCCAGCAGGTGCAAGGGAAGGTGCATTTGTGCCAAGATGCGTCGCCGCCATGACAAGCGATGACAAACAATGCCGTACTGTAGTGGCACTAATCAATCTGGATGCGTCTTTCGTATTAGTTTCTCATTTTCCCTCGCTCCCTGTTATCATGACTTCGTGTAGCGTATAATTTGTACTAGTCAATTCGAGTCCAGAATTTTACAGTGAGAAGACATCCCTGAAGAAACATCCATGAGACATCCCTCTTTTTATTTTCAATTCCATATATGTATTTCAAGCGGACGAAGACATTGTAGAATTTAAGATAGCTTTACCATGTGGTAAACGGTTGGGGCAGCCTTCGCAAGAATGTGTGTTTAGAGGCTTAGAAGGAACTTCAGCCTGAGGGATGGCTGTGCCATGAAGATAGTAGGATAGTAGAATAAGAGCTAAGGGACTTCACGTTGGGGTATCAGACTGGTGACCGGTGGCCGCTCGCTCTGGAGGTGCCTCTTGGAACGTCGAGTAGAGTCGAGTGGTTTTTCGGTGCGATGCAATACCCGAATTTCTCTAAACACAGGTTTAGGCCTTTTGGATCTTATGGTGAAGCGCACTGGCTGATCTTCGGCTGAGCCTGACCGAGAGCTATCAGAAGAGCGGTAATCATTGTATGTCCGTCGGAAGACAAGACAAGATGTTGGGAAGGTTGGACGCCGGCCACAGAGCCCGCGGATGGCACGTTGGAGGGTGGGAAATCTCAGAATATTTCTCCTGTTGAATGAATCAACTACATGCGGGTTGCCTTGCCATATGTCATGTTCATGGAGGGAGTTGCGTTAGGGAAGCATGAGATGTAAAGAAAGAGGACACGAGTATATAGCGCCATGTGACACCTAAACTGGATGAGTATGTAGAGTACAAGGCTGATCCCGACACACGAATTTGCATCTAGGCCGTCCTGTAATTCGAGATAAGCCTTTCTGGGTTCAACGTGTAGGGAATAAAAGGACGTACTTCTTATGTGACGCCTTAATGGCTGCGACCTTTTCCTTCTTCTCTGCGATGCGTTTCGCGATAAGGGCGCTGGATGAAAAATGTTTAGTTAGACATCAGGAGAAGGGAGGGGCGAATGGACGCACTCGTACTCCGCCTTCTGCTCCTTCTGGTGTTCAAACCGGCGAATTTTAAGAGCACGAAGGTGACGACGACGCTGGAGACGCAAGGGAGTGACTAGCCGCTGGATCTTCGGACTAGTCAAAAATAATGCAGCGCACGTCAGCCATTCAGATGGTGCCCCAAAAATCGAACTGTATGACTCACGCCTTATGATAGGGCTTCGCATTCTCCTTCTTTTGGGATTTGACCTCACGCCTGACGACGTACTTGCGTACATCATCCTCCTTGGAAAGGTTGAAGAACTTGCGGATTTTAGTTGCACGCTTGGGGCCGAGACGTTTGGGTAGTATGGTGTCAGTGAGGCCGGCAAGCTCCTTGTCACCCTTCTTAACGATGACGAGGGAAAGGACGGCGATATCGGGCCCAACGATGCAGCCGCGAACGGATTTGCGGCGTCGCTCACCCTTGCGCCGTTCACGATAGCAGGAGTGACCATCAGAAAGGAGGAGGCGGACACGGTAGGGGACGAGGACACCCTGTTTCATGGGGAAACCTTGCTTGTCGTTTCCGCCAGAGATGCGGAAGATATAGCCATTATATTCTTCGTCAATAGCTTCTCCAGGTACTTCCTGAGACAACTTCTTGTCGTAGAAGACGCGGCTGGGAAATAAAAGTCAAACATGCGTGCGAACGAAAGAGGTATTTCTCACTATTTCCTTTCGTCGTCAATATCGACAGTCTTTTGTTGCCCCGTCGCGGGGTCTGTATTACAAAGTTCGAGCAGACGGAGAGCGTAGTCAGTATGGGGACGCACTGGCAATGTTGAGTTTCATAGTGGAATAATGTTAAAATGGCCAAATAGTGGTATTTGGCTGGACGGTGGTTGAAAAGCCGTGAGACCGTCGGCCGCGACAACGTCGATGAGTGAATCTGTCTGGATGGCGGGAATCTCTGTGCCAAGGTGGAAAAACAAGGTTTGGACTGTACAGTTTAACCAAGCCACAAAGTCACGCGTGACACGTACAGCAGCTCGTCCACCAACCGATATCCCTTCAACTCAAGACTTATTCGCCTCACAATCCGTGCGTGAATTGCTATAACTTTCAGCTCTAGTTCTCATCTTCGTTCCAGTGCAGCCATGGGTCGTATGCACGCTCCCGGAAAGGGCATTGGTATGTTTGACTACTCGGAGGTCCAGTAGCTCTTGATGAAACCGACTCAATCTAGCCTCCTCCGCCCTTCCTTACCGCCGTACCCCTCCATCGTGGTTAAAAACGACGCCCAATGACGTTGTTGAGAATATTATTAAGATGGCGCGCAAGGGTCTCTCACCGTCGCAGATCGGTGTTTCACTGCGTGACTCGCACGGCATCCCCCAAGTGCGGTTCGTTACGGGTAACAAAATCCTCCGAATTCTCAAGTCGAACGGTGTGTCCCCTTTTATATTTCGAAGCGACCACGCGGAACTGACTGAGGCACACGCCGGTCGTGCAGGCCTTGCACCCAAGATCCCCGAGGACCTGTGGCATCTGATCAAAAAGGCAGTTGCTGTACGGAAGCACCTCGAGACGAACCGCAAGGACAAGGACTCGAAGTTCCGCTTGATCTTGATCGAGTCGCGCATTCACCGTCTTGCACGCTATTATAAGACCAAGCAGCAGATCCCACCCACATTCAAATATGAATCGACCACTGCTTCTACGCTAATTGCATGAAACTCCCTAGGGGTGGGGGTTTGCATGCATTATCATGGCGCTTTCCTCTGTTCGAGTATGATAACTGGAGAAAATATGACGCATAATGTGTGCAAATGCTATGATAAGAGCCCCAGGTGCCCGAGGATATCCCCCTGTTTACGGGACTGTGTCTCTCACGGGCGTTCGCCCACTTTTTGCTGACGTGTGGGAAAAATGCAGAGTGAGCAGCGATTACTCTATTAAACTATTAGAGGCAGAGCGAGTGGAGTGAAAGACAGACGGAGACACCGGACCAATCTACTATTCAGTCACAACTCCCATCCTTCGGCCCATCCTTCCAGCGCTCGTCGACACGCGCGCAATCGAACACGGGCTTTCCAAGCAGCGCGTTGACCTCGTTGTGGGTTTCACAGAGCCACGTGCCCAGCGCCGTGCGGTTACGCACGTCCGGCGGGCGACGGCGCAGGCGCTCTCCGAGGTCCTCTGCGCAGTGCCCACACGGGTACAACACCGGTAGCGCATGTAATAGCTGCAGCATATGCGCGCGGTGTGCGGGGCTCGGCCGCTCGGGTAGTACGCGGCCGTCGTGTGCAGGAACGTCCATGTCGCGCGTCCGAGGGCCTCCGCGTCGGGTGGGCAGTGTGCGCGCCGTTCGTCGTCGTGCGCGAGAGCAGCAGCAGCGGTCGCGGTCGCGATGGCTGTTGCCGCAGAGGGAGAAGAAGAGGAAGAATCGGTGCGGTCGTGGCGCTTGGTGGTGGTTGCTTTTTTGGACGAGGACGTGGGTGGTCTCCAGTTTCGGAAGGAAGTGCAGATTTTGCATGGCTTGCCGTCTGGTCCGAGGACCATCCCGGGTGGGAGGGAGGGAGGAGCGTTGCTGTTGCTGCTCATCGTTTGGTGAAATCGTAGAGGCAAGACCCGAGGCGTCCTCGCCACTTTGCTCTTTACCCCATTGTGACTTTCTTATTATCCCCTACTGGCCCAAGTTCCACCCTACCTCTTCCACAATCTTTAAGACAAGCTTTGCATCTGCTTTGAAAGCGTACAAACAACATACGAGGAAAGACATGCCTCCCATCACCGGCCACAAGCCGCAGTCCAGTGACTGTCCAAGTACCATCATGGCCGTACTTCGAATTCAAGTTGTTAAACAAAGTGTTTACGAATAGTGGACAAGGTGGATCCTACGTGTCTTGTATGCATCCAATGCCTCGTCACCGAGAGTCGCAGAGAACTGCAACAGTGCTGTGCGCTGCGCTGGTAAGTCCGATGCGCTGATGCGTTGGGAGTAGGCATAGCTCTTTCTTGTTTCCTCTTTGGGACATTTTTTATTTTCCTAGTCTGCGTCAACCTGTTTTTTTTTTTTTCATTTCTTACCCGCACGTATCCACGAAATTGAAATCCTATCTAACGTATCTGTCTATCGTATACTTGATATTAATACTCTAATTGCTGTGTCAAGCGTCGAGAGCAGACCAGTGACTAGTGACTGGTATGTGAATTATTCGGGGCTATCTCCTGTCCGATCGGTGGACGTGTTAGGGATTTCGAGTCTTTCAATGTAGAAGGGCGCCGGCCAGCGACCCAGGTTAACGACATGTTTTCTCTTCTCCTCGGACGCCAGACCACCGCATCCCCAGAAGCTGCCGTCTGAGCTCAGTCTGACCCACGGGTCTGATTCGGTTCCAGATAATCCCAGAGGGAAAAGGAAAACGTCATCCAGCGAATCGCCGGCTCTTCGTCTTTGGGATCCCGTGCGGCGGCGGCAAGTCCTGGCGTCACTGTCGTTCCGCTCATCGCGTGCCAGCTGCGCCGTGCATTGGAACGCGCCAATCGAGCGGCACATCGCCGGTTTGTTCCTTTCTTGACACTTCACCGCGGGCGACGACAGATCGCGGCGTCAACTGTGGTTTTATCGTCATGGCCCGGCGTTCTCAATTGCCGCGCCACGAGTGCGCCGACGGGGTACTGTAGGTCGTGCATATGTACCGTTGTGCAATACGTCAGGGAAGAGAAGAGAAGCTAATATTGCTTGCCATCTGTTCTTCCGCGTCACGGTGACTTCGCAGGTGCCGTATCTGGAACACCGCGGACTGGATGAGAATGCGTAAATGGAGGTGAGTGATTACTCCTGACTCGTATCGTGTCACCTGCTTCATTTATCGAGTTGGGCAAGTGCAAGGACATTCCAGGAGGCCCAGACGGACTTCTCAATATCGTGGTGAGGCTCGTGGTCGCAAGAACGTACCGGTGATCCTATCAGAATGACTGAGTCTTCGCGATACGTCATTCATTCAAAGATTGGCTGCCAGTGTGCCAAGTTCAGCTATGACGGTGGTATTAAGAAGAGAACTTACTTCCCATGATGCGAGTCAAATTTCCGTGCGTTTTCACCTAATTCGTACCTCCTGATCTGGACTGCGTACCCGATCCGTTTCCAATCCAATTGATGGAAGCAGAAGGAGAAACCTATCCGTCTTCAGCGCTGGCACCGTTCTGAAGACGCTCGAGAAGGACCCTGGTCACACATATATTAACTTTGTTTGGCCACGTATATACTGCTCGGCAGCTCCTACCTTTCTTTCAAAATGCCGATCACGTTCACCTGAAGCACGTCTGACGTCGTGTTTTCGTGTCGCTCGGCATCCTTCGCGGATTCTGAGGTGGGTTGATTTCTAGGTTGTTGTGACGTCGAAAGAAGGCGTGCATGCCGACGGTCAGGCTCCGGAGTCGATTTAGGCTTTGGTTTCTCGCTTTCGTCGTGGTGATTCGTGGGTCCGCGTGATGACGTCTTCCGAGCAGAAGAGGGAAGACGGTGTGTTATCCTATCTGCTGTTGCTATCTGTGTTGGTGACGCGGACCACGCGGGCGCAGTACTGGCTTCCCCGGCTTCTGGGCTCCAATGGCTGTTAATGCTGCAGCCCAGGCCATTGGCTTTTCGGCTTCTTCTTCTGTCGTCCCACCGTGACTTCATCGAAGCCATTTCGGATTCACGCTGTATCGCGTGTCCGTGTTCAAACGACCTGGCAACGACATTGAGGGAATACTCAGTCCTAGGCTTTGGTGCCTTTCCCCACGATCGCAGTTCATCATCCCTACGAGATCTGTCCGAGATCTGTCTCCTTGCCTTTCCTTTGTTTGGTTCCAACTGGGCAACGATCTAGATAACACTTCCGTCGCGCCACCCCCACAACTCGAAGGCTAACTTTAAGTTGGCGACTCGCATTGGGTGGCCGAGCGATCGTCTCGCCCTGGCCCTGGTCAGTGCAATAGAACACCGTGACTCACTGATAATGGGAAGTTGTAACTTTGTCCAGTACCTCTTGGCCCACACTGACAGCAACAAATACAAGGTCTTGAGCTACTGTTGACTCCACAGGTTCGTCGAACGTGCTAGTGCGATCCTGCATGTGACGTGCATAGCCAGCACACTGACTTCAAGTTTTCTGAAATAGTCGACTCGTGGCATATGATGAACGACTCAATGGGCGCGTTTCCAAGAGACAGGAAGTTCATGCCAGTGTGCCTTGGTAATCAGGCAGTCTCGCACATGAGTGCATGAGTGTGTGGAAGCAAAGACATTGCAAAATGTCTAAGCGACTGCCCCACCACTTACACCGGCTCATTCGGTGCGGAAGTGGGGACGAGTGCCTGACATTGTTTCCCTAATAGCGATCGCCAAAAAAACTCCTGGAGATTTCGGATGTAACTTCCGAGTTTTTTCAAATGTTATCTACCACGTCCGGACAACCCTGCCGATGCTAGATGACCTTCGTTTATTTGAAACTGCCCCTTGAACTGCGTCTTTTCGAGATTGGTCGTACGGAGACTTCGGTCCGCGCACATTTGCACAGCTGCTTTCGATCGGTGGCGTCGAGAGTGCGCAAGATTCTGTCGTTATTCGTGCCTGCACAAACCGCGCCGCGTACCTGGTACCCCAGCTACAGGTGAGATATATTCCTAGCCTTTCACCGCCGCCCACTCTGGACTCGGAACGAGCACCGCACTTCTCTTGGGGATTAACATCATGCGGCGAGTGACCCAACGGCAAAGAGTATTAGCCCAGCCCAGGGTTTATGAGTGATACGTGACCAGGCCTTAATTTCGCAAGTCCCATCACCGCCCGCCGCAAGTGCGCACCTTGATCGGCCTGTCTTGGCTTCAAAGGAACCTGGGAACCGGATCGGTCACTGTGCCGTTGAGGGAGGGGAGAACATACAGCAGTTTCCTTCGCGACAAATGCAGAATTGGGGCCATTCACTTGTTGTCTTCTCACATGTTTCGCAATCTCGCAGAAGCCAAGTTGTCTGAGAATGGCTAATGGAAATTTCTGGGCGCAGCCGTGCGGTTCCAACAGCAACCTTTGCGCCGCTGCCCCGCCTCCTGGTCACTCAACGTCCTATATCAGTAACAAAGGAAGGTCTCACGGTCTGTACTCCGGAATTGCGCTCGAGCCTCGAGGTTGACTTTGCAGAAGTGATGGTCATTCGGGCGTTCGTCCCGCACCGCTCACCAAGGGATAGCCGTGCCGATCTTTTCCTTTATTGATCTGTTCTTTCATTTACGCAAAGTTGCGGAGGTGACTTTTTGTACAGCAGTGTCTGAATTGACTTGCTAAAATTGGGACATATCCCGTATGACTCGGATCTGTATCCGCTGAGGCTGTAAACAATCGAACATGTAGTGCTCGTCGTAAGATACGGTGATGTAGATGCATTCAAGCTTGAGAGACGCAGGCCAAGAGTCCGACATACGCAACCTATGTGTTCGTCTGAGAGAGCAACAACTCCGTTTACCGAAGTGATCCATGAGCAACCACATTTAAACGGGGGGTGTACTCTCTGGCTTTGTTACACATGGGAGCCCACGTTCGCAGTGCTCAATAGGCTCACTGAAATCATTCTGTCAAGGCGCGAAGGCGCGAAATATGGGCATGAGCAATGGAACCAAAACTAATCGTGAGCTTCGCCTCACCAGATGACCAGTATCATCGTGCCGAGCTCATCGTCTCATGTACTCGACTGGGAACGTCGACTTGGGTAATCAGCGAAGCGACGACGCACTCAAAACTAAGGATGAGTGCCCGTAGCTTCGCCTTCATCTAGGGACATCGGACCGCAGTCGCATTTGACGCTGGCCATAGGATTCTCGATGCGGGCACGCAAGGCGACGTACGGCAATTCGGACCAGTCGTCCGGAGAGCGAACCAGTAAAAACATGTCCAGATGGAGGTACCGCAGGTGCGGAAGACGATCCGGTACGTTCGGGATGCGGGCCCGCCGTCCAAGGGGTCCAAACACTGGCCAAACCGCCATTTTACACAGGAAGATTACCCAGGGCCAGAAGAGAAGTTCTCCCAGACATTTCATCAACCAACGAATACGTGCTGCTCGCGCCGTCCCTTACCGCCGCACTTCTTCTTGCGTGAGGGTCCCAACATGAGTGAGCTCACATTCGCCAGCAACAGCACGATACCCAAGCCTGGCACCCGCTGGGAATCGAAAGCACCACCTCATTTCCCTCTATTCCCTTCAAATGAAGTGTAACTTACCACCCAAGGTCTCCTCTGCGATAGAGAGACTGGCGAGGAGCTGAGGGAACATGTTCATGAACCCGGCGGTAAGTGAGCGCTCCGACGTTTCCGACCCTCCAACCGAGGATGGTGAGGTACAGTACAGTACGCTCCTCCATTCACCAGCCTTGAGAAGAGACGAGATGCCGGAAATGCCGATAGACCCGCCGTGAACGTAAAGCTCGCGTAAACGGGCCAGTCGGACAGGCGGGACGGAACTTGGCTCAGGTGTCGATGTCGATTTGTTCGGAATCGCGTTGAGCAGCATGAGCACTTCGACGTTTGCACATGATTCGAGGATGGACAGAAGCTTGTCGGATGACCCCACATTACTCGAATTGATAAGGGTCAGCAATGTGATAATGGCGCGGTGTAAGGCGGTTTCTAGGTGCGTCTAGCGATCTAGGAATTCCCTGTCATCGTGGTACACCACCATGCCATGGACTTGCAATGGCGAAGGTACAGGGGAACCAAACACGCACATGATCCAATGACGGACCACAAGGTGGGAGAGGATAATGCGACGTCACGCCGCCCATAACAAGCTTGTGCCAGGGGGAGAATGGCAGGCCCGGAGCCTAAAAAATCGAACACCTGGAACAGCAGTTCAGTTCAGGAGGAAGCTGATGGACTGGGACGCATTCACGGGCTCTGTCCGTTTGGCTACCGCATGGACGACAGTCGAAAGAAAATTCTATTAAACACAAGCGGCGAATGTGCGTCAGCGCTCACCAGGGTGACTCGGTACTTAGTTATCATCAATCAGTCCAACGTAGAGGGACCGTATATTTCACAGTCTCAAAGTTGACGGCAATACGTCGATGTCGTACATCCCTTCGCCATGATTTCAAGCCCGCACGCGCTATGAATGCTGGAGGAATTCCGTCAGTCCGCGAAAAGGGTGCGACATGATCGGATGACAATCAATACGTTTACACTAATGCAGTGCTTCTGTGGCGGTGATACAAAAACGCATCCTGCCAAACTTCAAAGTGGCGAACGGCGCCGAAAGAGGAACAGGGCGGACGCTGCTGGTCCTTCCATCAGAATCGTTTGTGGAGGAAGACAATGGCCGTGATGAGACTCACACACTGGCGATAAGTTACGCACACCAAGACTCACACGTTTCGAGGCACCGATGCAAACGTTCCGTATTTCTTACACCGGAGCAAGGCTGTAAGTTGCAAACTTTAAAACCTGCCAAACTCAGAATGCATCATGATAGAGTTGTGTCAAGGACTTTCTGTTGATGTTCTGTTGGTGTTTTGGGGGAGACAGCGTCGGCACTGGCCGGAAATAAAAAGTGAATAATTAATAGGAGCTACAGTAACTTCACTGTAAGTGTAACATCATGATATATTTTTTGAACTAGCACCGTCTCTTCCACCAACGACGTGTACCTATGGTTGCTACTTGATTTATCAACTGCATATTTTACTCGGTACTACCTCACATGGGTAAAGAGTTACGATGGTTTGACCGTCTGGCCGCAGCGGGGCCGCATTAAACACGACCCTTGGCCACGACCACCAGCACCTGAATAACGCCCATAAGGAGCAATAGTGTTTGCCTCCCATTTGATTGTGCTCTCTGCAGGTTAATCATGTCAGTACATCTGACCTTCACTTAGCTTAGTCATGTTATTGAGCACCCCTTCCGCGTGTATTTCCACGCTACGAAGCCGCAAAAGGGACTTCCCAGTCGGTGATTGCCACTGGCGGGTAAACTGGTAAACCCTTGCTACTAAGGCTATATCGTATGAGCTCCGCCGTATCGGTACGTCACTTCAGGCAGGTCCAGGGGCTGTGATCCCCCAATGGAGGAGATGAGTTCGCTTCAGCACCTACGCGTCTCAGTCCGTACAGTATGATCTTGGTTTCGATTCCGCTCCCGTTGCACTGGCTTGTGTTTGCTACTCTGAGTTCTCGTTCAAGTCCATCCTCGGTTGATCGCGGGTGCCATCAAATCGATTCGCACACTTCTTTGAGTAAAGAGGGAGCACCACTCCAGCCGCTTTTCGAAATTGTGGTCCAACTTGAAATTACACTATGGGACTTGATATGCGAGAACTTCCGATGTACCGATCACAATGAGGCTATTTCACCTAATACCCCAGTGAGTTACCTCGTTCTGATGGCACTCCATTCATCCACGTTGTCAGCCTCACCGATGCTAGATAGCAGTCTCAGGCTCGCACCTAATAGGCCTAATGGGTCGCTTCTCGTGTTAGAGCGTGTCCTATGACTTCATGGGAAAGCCTGAGACACACTGTCACGTGCCCTTCTGCAGCCTCTAAACGCACGCGGCTGGAGTGCCGATTTTTGGTGAACACAATATGCCCACTGGATATCTGTATATCACGTACGTAATACCTTTCTTCGCGTGGCCATATCACCTCCCGAACTGGAACGTGCACCAGGGCGCAGTCTGATTACAGTAGTTAGTCTGAGATTGGTTAGAGTAGGCCGCCGAATAATTGAAAATCAAGAGTGCTGCCCACAAGAAGACCCGGGCCTCATCACATCCCTGAATCAACATACCAGGTGAAATGAAGACGCCATGGAAAGCAAAGCGTGGTTCTCGAAACAGATATCTTTTTGAGTGGCGCCAATTGGCACGACGCCCTAACTTGACATAAGCGCTGAGGTCTGAGGGATGAGAAAGTGACAGATAAACATTATTGGTATATATTACAGGTTACAGTACAGAACATGAGTCCGTGCCAGTCGAACTAATGTCTAGGCTGCAATGATGATTTTGAATGAATCTAGCTAGAACGAATGTCCAAAAATATATGATAAGATAGTATAGTTTACGCGTTTAATGCGCTCGGATGGAGGGGATGTGGATGAGAATGCGATGTTCATCAGAACAGTGCAGATGCAGTGCGTGGAAGAATGTATGGAGATAAGTAGGAAGCCCTCTACCAATTAAGGACTGGAGGGAAGAACTTTGCAATCAGGCGCTCATAGTATGGGCGAAGGGCCTCGGCGTCAACAGGATCATCGCACTTGCTGTATAGGTCGTATGGGTTGAACGCGCGGACCGCAGCAAGTGCCCGCTTGTCCTTTTCGTTGGTGAGATGTGAATATGCGCCCTCTCGGTGCCATCTGTGCGGTGATCGAATTCAGTGACCCTGTATGTGTGAGAAAGATAGGGCACGTACGGGTAAAAGCTATGGTAACGGATCATTGCGAGGGCCTCCTCAGGTAGGGAGGACTGTCCTTTCAGGACATGGTACAGATACTGCACATACACTGCGTCAATTGCATGCTCGGGGAAGTTGGCGACCGAAACACTTGCCTCATCATGGCCCCAGGAAAGCATGACATTATCAAGACCACAATGAGGTTGGTAGATGCCATACTCTGTTGAATAGATGCTGTCGTGCGAATCCGGGTTTGCGTCAAAGGTCCCGGGGTATATGATCTTATCTGAAAAGCGGCAGCCGACGACGAATGTGTCCTATGGATTGGAGAAGAGGAAGAGTTCGGTGTCAGTGGAATCATGAAAGGTGACCTTGCCAATCGAGACATGCACGTACCCCGACAACGTCCCATTGGCCTTCTGATTCAAAGAGGAAGAGCAACTTCCCGAGATCGTGGACAAGCCCGGTCACTTGCATCCACTCGGGTTTACCATCGCGACGAATGGCCTCCGCAGTTTGGAGCAGATGTTCGATTTGCGACAAGCTGGTCTGTACAGCGAGGAGCAAAGTCGCATCAGTTGTGTTCACCTGGGATCGATGTCGTGGAGGCTCACATCTGGGTCGGACTCATCCACAAGGGTGTTGAGCATTTCCATGGCCTCCCAGATGCCCATGCGGGCACGGCGGCGGCTCTTGAAGTTGATTCGAGCCTGGATGTTGAATGCGACAGTCTGTTTTTCTGTGGTGATTGCCACGTGGAATGCGTGAGATTGTGATACGTAACAATCAGGCACAGACCCATACCATGTTGCTCCTTGTAGAAATCTTTGACTCGATCACACGCATCCTCGTATTGACGGAACTGTGCCTTGTCCTTTTCAGTATCGAACTCAGACGCATCGTCCCAAAGCTTCAGCATTTGGACGTTCACTATTGAGTAAAGGTGCAATGTCAGACGTCTGGTTCCCCACCCCGTTGCCGCGCAAAGGTGTTGCACCAACCTTCGTCCACAGCGTCGGAGATCTCGTCAAATTCACGACCGTCGCGTTTGTTGGCGATGGCCTGGGTAGCGTTGGTGTTGGTGAGGCCGGGCATTGTAGAGAAATAACTCGGAAGTGGTTGGTTGTGATTGGTAGTGGAGGTCTGTGACTCAACAGAGGCTCTGTTTGTGTTGAGAAATTCGGTGCGAAGTGAAGCCCTTTTGAATGAACCAGACCTACTGGCGTCTATGCACGAGATCTTGTATTGACGTGCGGCAACACTAGGCGTAAGAACCGCCTTGGACACACAAGGAAGGATGTGCCCTCACGGGGCAGTCCCGGGAGAAGGCGAACTGATCTTCACCAGAGCGGATGCCCTCGGGGAAGTGTACCGGCCCATGCACTGGCATGAGAACTGTCGTCCATGCAGCTTGAACCGTAAATGGAGATTCAGAAGCCTTGACCGAGTTTCATAAGGCTCAGAGGCAGGTGACAAGTGTGCGAGATAATAAACTGGAAAATAGATCAGGATCAAGATCAAGGGATCGAGAACCGAACTTCCTTCTGGGGTTGACCCCAAGGGCGAGTGGCTGCAGAAAAGTGATGAGACGAGAATGCCCAGATGGAGGTCCATCGTGATCACCCTAATCTCAGGCTTAGTAATCAGATTGGGCCAGGGGGCGCACGTCCCGGTTCGGGACGTAAAGTACCCACGCACGCAAATAAAGGTATTACGTGACTTTACGTCCGTGAGATCAGATGGGTATGTTATGTTCAACATGAAGCAAATGCCTCCGCACTCCTCTTCAGAGGCGGTCCGATTTCAATCAAGTGAAACATTGTCATCAACGCTCCGACATTATCGTATATCCTATCATCCACCTTTCAAGACTCTGTGTTTAACTTGAAACCCATTGTTCAAGTTCCGCAAGCCTTGAACGTAACGTTGACAACAAAACCCCACTGGTAGTACACGTGTCAGTGTGCTTCAGTTCCCAAGCCCTGCCATGAAGCTGGTGGTACCTGTCACGCTGAATGTCCTTGTGAAACTTATAGATTCAACGTGACAGTAGTGCAGTTATTCACCGCCAGGCTGTATTCGCTAGGATACCTCCGGAACGTGCAGCAACCCCATTAGACTGCGGGCTAGTTTTGGGGAAGCTGACGGGGGGGAATAAAAGGCGTGCAATCGGAATGAGGTAACTCACTTAGTCGGTGAAAGAGCCTCATGGTGATCGGTACATCGGAGCTCTCGCCCATTGAACGTAGGACAGAAATAGAGTAGCTTGGACTCGGATGGCCCACAAATTCGAAGGGGGCTGGAGAGGTGTTCCCGCTTCGCTCAATGATGGCACTCCGATCAACCAGGGAAGTACCTGAACGACACAAGCCAGTGCAGAGTCGCAACAAAGGCCATCCGGTCATGACAGACTGAAGCGCATGGGTGTTGATATTCTTTGAGAACTCTTCCGTTTGGAGATCACATCCCTGCCGGGACTGACATACCGATGGAGCGGAGTCCGTACGATATACAGTAGCATTAGATCACCTGCCGGAGGCACTCGCAGCCACGCAGTGTTTACGTTTACACGTGCAAGATAGAAAACGAGACGGGGGCTTTAATTGAACCTGACAAAGCCCAAGTCATCCGTTCCACGTGGAGAAAATGAGCACCGAGGGCAAACACTCTGTTACTCCTTATGGGCGACGTGAGTCGGGTCATGATTAGGATTGTAACTGTAGAAGCACCGCAGGGCCGCATTTACATCCTAGGCTGAGCTAGACGCTCAGGCTAAGCATAGTGGCCAAACTATTTTCTTTATCCTCATGGGATAGTACTAGTCCTTATCACAGCTCCATACTGAGTTTGGCAGATTTAAAGGTTCCAACATACATTGTTGGCTGTATTGCTCCGGCGTAAGAAATTTACATCCGTCGGTGTCAGTGCCTCCGGACGTGTAACACTGGCGGTGAGTACTAGTGAGGGTCTCTGACGTCATGGCCATTGATAGTGATACATGGTTCATGATGCATAATGTCTCGGCGAGTCAGAAGCTTTCCGCTATGCTCCTGAAATGCGCTGCATCGTTGTCTTCTTCCCCAACGATTATGATGCCAGTGACTCAGAAGGACCGTTCCTTTCCCATTTTGGACCTGGGCGCCTAGTATTATTGCCCATTCCGTATCTTTATCAGCGCCACAGCGGTGTTGTATTGATTGCCATGGATCCGATCACCTCGCACTCTTTTCGCCGACTGCTAGAATTCTTCTGGCATCCATAGTGCGTGCAGGCTGGATCATGGCGAAGGGACATAGCCTACAAGGTCGAAGTATTACTCTCAAACTTGAGACCGCAAAAATTATGCCGGTCGCCTCTTGGCTGGATTGATTGATAGATCAGCCAGTACTGAGATCGGAAAGAGTACCCAGGTGAGCGCTGACACACACTGGCATTCGCCGCTTTGTATTGATGGAATCTTCTTTCGCTGGTTGTCTTTCCTTCTGCCACCTTACTCGTCATCAAGCAATTTGGACATACCTTTTTCATATCCACACCTCTTCATTCCAAGAGCATGAAATCTCTTGAGGCCTTTCAAGTAGTGACACTTCCCGTCCCTAACTCCCTCGGCGGTCCAATTCAGTCCTTGACGAAGGAGCGGCTTCGGGCCGTAGGCATTACGCAAGATGGTTTCCAACGTAGAACCGATGGAACTGCAGAAAACGAGTTGATGGAAAACGTGAGCACACCGACCAGTCTGGGGTTTGAATCGTTGAACACGTCAGGTCGTCAGTCCCGGCTCGTAGAAACCGCAATGCCCCATGTGGTACCTAAAGGGACAGAGCCCGTGAATACGTGCCGGCCCATCGACAAGCTTCCTCCTGAACTTCTGTTCCAGGTGTTCGATTTAGTAGGCCCCGGGTCTGCTATTCTTCCCCTGACACAAGTTTGCCGCAGGTGGCGTGACGTCGCATTATCCTCTCCCACCTTGTGGTCCGTCATTGAATCGTGTGCCCGTTTGATTCCCCTGTTCCTTCAAAGGTCGCAGGGTTTGCCGTTGACAGTCCGTGGCGCAGTGGGGCATCACAATGACAAGGAATTCATAGACTGCCTGACGCACCTAGAGGCCGCCATACACCGCGTCATTTCCTTTGAGGTCGAATTTCGTGCAAGCTTTCACGAATCACTCATTCGTCTGATGCATGTTGGTCCCACATCAGAACGTCTCTCCGCCATAGCTCCGCCTCACAACACAAGTTCGACTCCCAAAATCCTTGGTACGCTCTTTGGTGGTTGCATGCTGTCACTACGGGAATTAGTCCTTGAGAGACGTCTTCCATGGTCCAACTGCCTTTCCTCGTCAATCACATCGTTAACCCTCGTCAATTCGAGTGAAATGGCGCCACGCGACAAGGTTCTGTCCATCATCGAATCATGTGCAAACGTCGAGGTGCTCACGCTGCTCAACGCGATTCCAAACGAATCGTCATCAACACCTGGGCCGAGTTCCGTCACGCCTGTCCGACTGGCCCGTTTACGCGAGCTTTACGTTCACGGCGTGACCATCGGCATTCACGGCGTCTCAAACTTCTTATCTCATCTTTCCTTCCCAACTCTGGTGAATGGAGGAGCGTACCTCACCATCCTCGGTTGGTGTATCGGAGACTTCGGCGCGCTTACATCACCGGTCACGAACATGTTCCCTGACCCTCTCACCGGCCTCTCCATCGCAGAGGAGACGATGGGCAGCAAGGCACCACTTCGGTTGAAAGGAATAGTGGGCAATGAGGTGGTGTTTTCGCTACCCAGCACGCGCACGCTGGACTTGGGCATGCTGTCGCTAGCCAATGTGAGCACTCTCACGTTGGGGCCACGACGTAGGAGGAGCGTCGCGGGGTTTGTTGGATGACGACAACGCCTGTGAGGTCCTCTTCTCTTCTCTTCCCGCCCTGGACACGCTTGTCCTGCATAAAATGGCGATTTCGCCCCCCTTGGACGGCATCTGCAGGCTGGACCGTATCCCGAACGTCCGGATCGTCTTCCGCACCTGCGGCACCTCCATCTGGACATGTGTTACTGGATCGCTCTCCGGACGACGGGTCCGAATTGCCGTACATCGCCTTGGGGCGCTTTCTGCGACATCGTGCCCACATCGGGAACCCGATGGCGACTGTTAGATCCTATCCGATGTCCCTAAGCAAAGAGACGGAGGCGGAGTTACGGGCTCTCGTCCCCAGATTTGAGTGCGTCGTCGCTTCGCTGATCACCCGAGTCGCCGCTCCCTGTCGAGTACGTGAGATAATGAGTTCGGCACGATACCGGTCGTTTGGTGAGACTTCGCTCACGAGAATATTTTGGTTCCACTGCTAATTCCCCATCCTTCGCATGACAGAACCACGGTAGTGGGCTGGCCTGTTGAGTCACTGCGGACGCAGGCCCCCATGTGTCCAGAAACCGAGGCCCATTCCCCAGTTTAAACGTGGCTGTTCATGGATCGCTTCGGCAACGGGGGTGTTGCTCTCCCATTTGCATCACTGTATCTTATATTCCTATCTTACCAGCCCCAACGAACATAGATTTTCGTGATGATAATAGTACCGACAATGCGAAAATCTTTCAATGCAAAAAGGAAATTGCCTAAATACAGTATATCGTGTCCGAAATTCCATTGCCATGGTGTTCAAGGGCCAAAAAACTCGGCCAATGTTGCCGCACTGGCACTGGCTTCTTTCTTTGCGTGGGTTAGCGTGTCGCTTCAGGCACGACAAGAAGTCATTTCCGCAACTTTGCGTTAATGAAGGAACAGATCCGCAAGCTCATGCATTCTAAGGCGGTGCGGGACGAATCTCCGAATCACCATCACCTCTACGAAGCCAACATCGATTGTATTCCGGAACACGCACCGGGAGTCCTTCTTTCGCTCGCTGGTAGACAAATCTGGGGGACTAGGAGGCGGGCCGCGGTGCGACGGTTGCTGTAGGCGCCGCACGGCAGTCTCGTAAGTTTCGTAGGTTGTACTAGACAACATAGTTTTTGCGGGACATGTGAGAGAAAAAACATGAATTGCGCTGATTGGGTATCTGCTCTGGGGAAAGCTATTCTTTCCTCTCTTTCCAAGGCACAGTGATCGATTCAAACTCACAGTCCTTTGAAGCCAAGCCAGGCGAATCAAGTTGCGGCGGTGATGGGACGTACCAAATTGAGGCTTTGTCAATATCATTCACGGCGCTCGCGCCGAGTATGAGAGTGGACGGTAGCAGCAGAGGGCTAGGAAGAAAACTCATCTATTGCTGGGATCGCCGACTCGGAGTATGTAGAGCGGTCTACGCAGGGACCAGAGAAGAATCTTGCGCGCGCGCGACGCCACCAATCGAAGCGGCTGTGCAGAGTGCGCGGGCCGAAGTGTCCGCATGGCGTCTCTACGAGGGAGGTCTAGTCAACAACGATCAAACCATCTGGTAACTGCATTGTTGTCCAGTCGTGTGGGTAACGTTTTATTAGAGTCTCGGAAGTTACATCCGAAATTATCAGTTTTTGGAACACCCCGCGATCGGTAATCGAATTCGTATCCCCAGGAAACCCCACTTCCGCACCGAATGAACCAATGTACTGGTGTGCTGGTGCCTGGCGCACTCGTTTAGAATTTTTGCAAGGCTTTTGCTTCCACGCACTCATGTACGAGACGACCTGATCTCCAAGGCCCACTTGTTCGTGCTCCCAGTCTCTTTTAAAAAAATCCGGCTCCGAGTCTCTTCGGGACTCACCCACCATTCTTCACATGATTCTGGGGCCCGGCGAGAAGACTGCAATGTTAGAAGGGATCCAGAAGGTGTGTTTCAGATGACGAGAGAACAATAAGACGATCATAGTTGCTGTTGATTCCACTCGTACTGCTTCGCAGAACGTGTGGTCCTGATGATTTGTATGGGTCAGTGTGGGTCAAGAGGTACTAGACAAAGCAACAACTACCAATTAAAGTGAGTCACGGCCTCATATTGAACTAATCAGAGAAGACGTCGGCCAAAGCGACTCATGCGAGTCGCGATGTCACGGTTGAAGCTGGCCTTCGAATTATGGAGCGGCGGAGAGGAAGTGACATCCAGATCGTGACTCGTTGGAAACTAAGAAAGGCAGGGGACTTATATCTTAGGGAGGTCCCTCACGAGGTGCGACTGCAAGGCCAGGCTCAGGGCAGAGCCCGCATGTCATTGCCACCGCGACGTCGTATGCGCCTGCCACCCGGCGCGAAAGGTCGGCAACAGCGAACAGGGATGACAGAAGAGGAAGCCGAAAGCCAGCTCCTGGGCTGCAGTACAATATCCCTTGGAGCCTAGAACCTGGGGAGGGCCAGCACCGCGCTAGGGTGTTCCCGCGCCATGCACAGATTGCAACAATAGATAGGATAACTCTCCTCCCTCTTCTGCTCCGAGGACGTCATCGCACGGATCTGTGCATCGCCACGACGAAAGCGAGCAAGGGAATCCTAAATTGGCTCGGTAGCCTGACCTTCGGTACGTCCGCCTTCTACGTCACAGCAACTGTTCCCTCTTCCGCGATGCTTGGTGAGCGACATGAAACCACGACGTCAGACGTGCTTCTGGAACGCGCGATCGGCATTTAGAAAGAAAGTTAGATCCTGTCAGCCAGTGTATTGGCGGTCAGAAACGTTAATCTATGATTACCATGCCGAGGAGACGCACTGAGGGGCCTTCCCCAGCGTCTTCAGAACTGAGCCAGCGCTAGAGACAGTCATTTTTCCTCATGCCTCCATGGAAACGGATCTGCTATGGAGTCTAGATTAGGAGGTACGGATCAGATTGACAAAAATGAAAACATACAGCTACATGACCCACATCGTAGTAGTAAAGAACAAGTTTTCTTCTTGTGGTACCACTGTCATAGCCGATCGGCACAGCAAACTTGAATCAACGCCTCGGACAAGATCGCGAAGGCCAACTCACTCGGACAAGTTCACTGGTACGTCATCGCGACTGGAAAACCCGATCGTAGCACTGAAAGTCCGATGGGTCTCCTCTCCTCTCCTGGAATGGCTTCGAACGGCCCAGCCCGATAAATGAAGCGCATCGCCGCGGGTCACGGTGACGCAGAAGCGCCGAAAAGAAACAGTACGATCTTCTCTTTCTGGACATAACGCGCCAGGGCACACACACACGACCAATCTCGTGGGCCTGGCGGATGACAACGACAACGATACAGGCTACGCCACGTTCGATCATCACCCGCGGTGAGCCGGCGGGAGACGAAAGAACGCGCCATGGGCGATTCGGTTGACGCGTTCAAACCTTTTCTATGGGCGCTCCCGATGCTGCTTCTGCGACAGCGGTGGTCCGCTGGTGGAGGAGCTCCGAGCGGGGAGGAAGCAGGCAAGCTACTCGAAGCAGAGAGTAAAACTATTTAAGACCAGAGCAGGTTGACAGGCGAGTCATCGACCAATGGCGGCAGCGACGACGGCAGCGGTGTACTCTAATCGGGGTCAACGCCATATGCAGCATAAGTTCAGAAGCTTCGGAGCCCAAGAGCAAAACAGATTCAGTATGACGATTTATCAGAAGAAAGACAACAAGTCTTTTGGTCCCATTGAGCTTCCTTTGAATGGTGAAATTTGGCGAAATGTGAAGTCGAAAGCGGCCACAGAGTTCTTCGAAAGTACTGTGTCACGGTACCCGGAAACTAAATCGAAATTACAGGCTGTAACTTTTTACATTATGGTACTAAGTGCTTACCAAAACTGAAAGTAGTACTTAACTTGACGTTGAGTTGTACTGAAAACGGCCTATTATATTCTTCCGTATATTACAATTGCAATGAAAAACATGCAATGAAATTGTACCTGCTAGGTGTCAACTTCTTTGTGCTCCAACAAGTGTGGAAGGGCCGTGGGCTTGCAAATTGCAGACGGAAGGAAACTTGAGAAGAAAATCTGTTTAATTGCCAATGCCAAAAAAATAAAAAGAATCGTGGGAAGGTTTGTTCGAGTGTCTTTTGTTCGCCATCCCCTGCCATTGCAAGCCTGAGTGGGCGTATATGATATATGACCTTTCATTCATTGATTCTTGCTGTACTAAGCTCAAATTGAAGCTCATTTTTTTCCAGCTAATAGCTTCCTGTTGGTAGCAAGAAAATTTATCGCATTGACTCACTGATGAAAGGTGTCAGACAAGGCTCCCCGTTGTAGGAGATGGAATATTGCCAGGCTATGTAGCACGGGAGACTTTTCATTGGCTCGTACATGTCTTTTCCCTGCGGCTTCTGACTGTGTGTCTCCCACACTACAGATCCTTTGCTCTCCAAAGCTCCAAGAGCGGCACGGCCACTCGCATTGGCTACTTACCATCGCGCAAAGCAGTGACTCAGAAATGTCTGAGCTCTACTCTCCCCCACCCCATTGGTCATTCCTTGTACAGGCGGGAGTTCCGGGTCACCAAGATGGGTATCATAGCCCTATCGTCGGCGCACTTTGTGACGTGGCAATGACATTCAGAGAGCACGCGTGCTCCGCCCTCAGCTCTTTTTTAACCGCTTATATTACTGGAGGGCAGCCCCGTGGCACACACCGGTCGTGGTCTAGCTACAATATCAGTGCGTCCATTAAGGTTTTCCGCTGGTGGGAGAAGGTGATACATATGTGCGTAACCTTTTCTACCCTGCCTTGCGGTCGCAACTCGCGACGCACCTCCCTACAATAAGATCTCAGTCTCTTGCCTTGTTTGGTTCCCATTACGCACGACCTGGATAGCACTTCCGCCCCGTCCCGCGATTCGAAGACCTACTTTAGCTTGGCAACTCCCAGTGGCTAGCCGAGCGTCTCGCCCAGTTCAGTCCACCATCGCAGTATTAGAACACCGTGATTCACCCTAATGGGTCGTTGCTATATTGTCAACTAACTCTTGGCCTACAGCGAGGCGCACGTACGCACGTCATATTCATGGTCACACGTTCGGCATACGTGTGGAGTCAACAGTAGCTCATTGCCTTATAGTTCTCCCATCGACTCTATCATACCTTCCGAATACCTGCAATAGTCCACCCGCGACTTGCGGTATATGTGAAGAACGGTGGGCGCTTCCTGAAAAAATGGGTTGCAGGAGCCAGTGACCGTAGGAAGTTAGGTTGTGTTGCACAGGTGTGCGTGAAAAAATCAATGCAAAATATCTAAGCAAGTGTCCTGCCACCCAACACCGGTTCGTTCGGTGCGGAAGTGGGGCCTTTGCTTTGGGGTGCGTGAATAACCGATGTCGGTTCCCAAACACCGACCACATGTAGTTCAAAAACGATACACGATACCTCACTAGCTTCACTGTCCCAGCATTATTATTTTTCTTCTGGCTCGTCTATGCAAAGCAGATCTTCCCCCGCCTTCTTGAACCGCCTCGTTGAGATGTTGTGGGGACACTTCGGTACGTGCATTGTGCACAGCCGCTTTTGATTGGCTGTGTCTGTCGTGAGTGCGCAAAATTCTATTTCTATCCGTGCGGCCCCAACCCGCGCAAACCACTCCACATACCTGGCGTTACCTCGACTATAAATGAGTTCTCTTCCTACTAGCCCTCTACTCCTACCGTCCTCTCTGTCCTCGGTGTGAGCACCGTTCTTCTCTTGGTGACTAAACACCCTGCGGCGGGTGCTCCTACAGAAAACGACGCCCATTGGGCATCAGCTCATGGCAGTGATGCCTGACTAGGGTATAAATTCGCACACCCATCACCACATCACCGCCGGCAACCTGACACTTGGACCGGGGGCTCGGATCTGTCTACTTTTCAATTGAAGGGGAGGAGAGCACGCCTTCCCCTGCAGCAGATGCTGAATCAACACAATTCATTATTTTCCCCCACGTGTGAAGCCTAGATATCTGAGCATAGCCTGCCGGTTCGCCGCGCGGTCCTCAAAACAGACCCTGCGCCGCTGCCCCGCTTCCTGGTCCCCCAGCGTTGTTAATCAACGAGCGATAAGTAAGTGTGAAAGAGTCTGTGTGTGTTCCGGAACGCTCGACGCTGACCTTGTAGAGATGATGGTGATTTGGGGATTCGTTCCGCACCGCTCATGAAGGAACGAACTCGCGGATCTGTTCCTTCTCTCATATCGGATCGCTCTGTTGCTGAGGTGACTTCTTGTTGTGTCTGAATTGACACGCTGATCAGGCAAGCAAAGAAGGCAGCACCAGTGCGCCACATCTTTCAACTGCTGTTTTGCCCCTTGATTGAACCTCGTGGCAGTGGGATTTCGGGCACGCTACATCGGGGCGGTTTCATTTGTACATCTAAAGGTGTTCGTATTTTCGGTGCCAGTCTATTACCAAGTAAAATCGTATTGAAATGGTGTGCAGCGCAGCACTCGTAATACGGAGTGATGCATGTCACCAATTTTGACGGACGCAGGTTAAATTAACTTGAAACCAGCAGAGAAAACAACCGATGAGTTCATTTGGGAAAGCGATGCCCCGTTTGGCGATACGATCCATAAGCAACCACATGGAAACTGGGGTGTGTGTCCTCGTGATCTGGGCGGCACGCATGCGGGCCTGCGCTTGCACTGCTCAGCAAGGCCACAATAATCACTCTGTCAAAACGCGAAAGATGGGGTTTCAGTAGTAGAACCAAAAGATTCTCTTGAGCGCGGCCTCACCCAACGACCGGTATCGTGCCGAGCTCATCATCTCACGCACTCGGCGGCGAATGATAATGTGTGTGATCAGCGAAATAACGCACTCGGCTCTGAGGACTCCGGCGTCGCAGTAGCCTTTGATGATGTCCATCGGATTCGCGATGAGCCCACGATGTCGCAGCAGGTGCCTCTAGCATGCGTGCGGAAACTCGGTTCCATCGCCCGGAGACCGTTCTAGGTCGCGCACGTCCAGATGGAGGTAGCGCATGTGCGGAAGACGATCCGGTGCATTCGGGATGCGGCCCAGTTTGTAGATAGCGTCGAGGGTGCAAAAGAGAGTCTCTAGGGAAGGGAAGTGGAGAGTTTCTCCCAGGTACTGTCACCTAGAAAATGCGTGCTGCTTGCGCAGTCCCTGAATGCGTCACCCCTCCTTCGTGAGGGTCGGCAAGTGCTCAAGTTCGCCAGCGACGGCAAGCCAAAGCCCAGCATGTGGGCTGAGCACGGAAAACATCACCTCATTTCCGACTATTCCTTTCAAGCAAAATGGTGCTGCTGCACAAGATGTCTTCTACAACGGGGAGACCGGTGAGAAGTTGAGGGAACATGCTCGTAACGGGTGATATGAACGTACCGAAGTTTCCGACCCGAAGCCCAGGACCAATTCTTGCATTGACGGCATGCCACCACCAAAATCATACCAAGCATTTGGGGTGTCGACATCGCGCTGTGACGGGGAAATATGACGTAGAGACACTCTGTGCTGGCACAGCATACGTCAGACAGGTGAATAGCCTGTGAACCTTTGAAAGTAATCGACCTTGAAGGAGAAGACGCGGTGCAAAACAATCTCTTCTAATTGGTGCGTTAGGGAGTCTAGGAATTTTCGATCATCGTGGCGCCCCACCACGACAAATCCAGCGAGCTTTGATGGAATTGGGGAACCAAAACGTGCACACGCCTCAATAACGGAACATAAGGTGGACGAGGATAATGCGATGTCGCGCACCTGCAGCAAACACGTGCCAGGGGAAGAATAGCAGGCCCGGGGCCCACGAAATAGAACACCTGGAACAGAAGTTCATGGAGCCTGTTCATCCACCGGGACCAAATCACTGGTTCAGCCCTTTTGGGCACCGCATGGGACAATGCGGCGGTCGCTACGTACCGGCACTGACGACCGGACGTGTTTAATGAATTGAAAGCTAGACTGGCTGGTGTGCTCACGTTTTCCATCAGCTCGTTCTCTTCTCTGCAGTTTCATCGATTCTGGTTCTACTGGAAACCAATTTTGCCGGCCCGGAGCCGCAACAACTGCTTCGAGCTGCTTCGAGGCCGCGTCGAATGAGTCAAGGACGGAGGTGGGACTTGGATTTCATGCTCTTGGGATTAAAATATATGGATTCGAATGTCATGAAAACGACTTGATGGTGGCAGAAGGAAGGAACAACAAAAAAAAAAGTTTATTAACGCGGCGGCGAATATGCGTCAGCGCTCACCGGCTCACCTGCCTGCCAAACTTGCTCTGGTGAGATCCATTGTACAGGCGACCGCCGCCGTTCTCACGGTCCCCAAGCTGTCGTCAATCGGTCAAGAGTGATGCTTCGACGCTGAGACTATGATAGATCCCTTTGTCATCATGATATTCAAGTCCGCACAGGTTACTAGTATGCATGCTAGAGGAATTCAGTGAGGGCGGCCGCCCAACATTCACTGGACCAGGCTGACCGCGGACTGAAAGGATGCGAGGTAATCGGATGCTTGTCAATCCTAGTGTCCATTGATCAAGGTGTCCGTAGTGAGTTACAGTAATATGTGGCGGTAACACTGAAACGTGGTCCATAATGTAAACCTGAATGAGCGCCAAGGTCTAGCCACGACTTGTACTTCATCAGATGCATTGAGAGAAGAAGACAAGAGATACAACGCACAGCAGGGGCTTAGCGGGCGTCTGGCTAGCCCGGGTGAGATATAATTAATATCGATAGCTACATATTGGATTTGCCTTGGGATTTGCGATTAGCCAGATACAGCGACTGGGAGTGTCGTCGACAGGCCTTCAAATTCATCCTAGCAGGTCAACCACCAGACCTGCCTTTTAGACCACACATTCCAAATGACATCAGGGAATGGCAGTACAGTGGAACTTAGAAGGCCCGGCGGTGATTGGTGTGGAACGAACAGTGAAGGATGATACTCAGGATGGAAAAGTTCTACTACAAGTGACCGTGACGCCTCACAAGTCCTGTCTTGGAGCACCTCCGAGTCAACCAAAGCGCACAATCCGAAAATGCGGACTTTTTCGTCGTAATCCCGGGATAAGAAGTTAAGAACTTTGGACTGTGCGCATGAGGAATGACTCTCAACTCCCTATTTCTTAGTGTGATCCATTCACGAGTCTCAGAAGAAACATTGACAAGAGGACTGAACTGAAGATGCGAAAGACACGGACTAGGGCCAACCACGATGAGACACACAATTGCCACTGCGATCAAGGCAGCGATGCGAACATTTCCTACTACACCGGACGGCGGACTCAGACTCGGGGCGACACTAAACATAGAATACACCATGATGAAGTTGTATGAAGGACTATCCCATAAAGATCGCACTATGGATAGAGCGTCTAGGTCCGGACGTAAAGGAGGACTGCCTCGGTCATTCTAGCCTGTACTAGCAACCTGAGACTCCGCCGACAGATCTTGACCTAGCTTCCACGACCTTTCTTCCGACTATTAACACCTACTTCTTGCAATATCAACATGGGTTTACATGGCCACGACACCTGAATTGTGCCCCCCATAAGGGGTTGCGGCACTATACTTGATGTTTGAGACGTTCTGCTGGACATGCCCGGCCGCCCGGCCGAGTCATGTTATCGATGATGTAAGCATCCGTTATCCGTTGATGCATTGATGCACGACTGTTGCTCAGCATGATATTCTCGGCTATCGTCTCTCCCTCATGTTCTTTTTGTACGTGTAATGTAACGCTGTCAAGCTGCGAACGGGGATTGGTGCTCTCGGGTCGGATGACCTCCAGCTCAAGTTAGTTGCTGGAGGAAGGACTTCAACTTGAACCCGTGCGTCTCGGGTTCGATTTCGCTTCGCTCCCATCGTGTTAGCATGCGTTTTCTAGCCCTTGTTAGACTGGTTGGGTTAACCTCATCCCCAGTTGGTCGCGGGTTCATCTAATTATTCGCACTCTTCTTTGAGTGAAGCGGGAACACCACTGCAGCCGCACTACCGCCGCCTCTCGAAGTTGCGGGCCATCGGAGGCCATGTTCATCTTGTTCGGTAGGTGAGAACCGCCGACATACCAATCGCCATGAGGCGATTTCTCGGAGTAAGATCACTATACTCCCTCAATTCTTGTGCTGAGCACGCTCTTTTCATCCCACGCTGTCAGCCATGGAGAAATTGTCGTGTTCAATGGGTCGCTGTTCGTCCCGGAGTGTAGCCTAGCGAATACCATGAATACGGTAGATGTATCGACGCTGAATGTCACATATATATTCAGCGGCGTGATGGATACCATGGCTTCGTGGAAAGCCTGAGACGAGCTGACGTGCACTGCAATCGGGTTCGTAATGCTATGGTGAACATCATGCGGAAACATTTGAAAAAATGAAGACCCTTCAAGTTGAATATTGAATATACCCTGGGTCTAGGGATGTGGACAATAGGGGATACAGCAAGGTCGGAGAGTAAGGACATTGCTTCAAATCGGGCCGCCTCTGCGCGGGTGGAGTGCGGAGGCATTTGTTATTGCTGCAGAACATACTGTAGTACCCACTTCCTGTCAGTTGATCTCAATTTCACACGGTCGTAACCTGTCTTCAAGTTCGCGTGGACATACTGTATTGCACTTATTCCCCGAACCGGAATGTGCATCAGGGCACAATCTAATTAGTTGGGTTCTGAAGAGTGGGGAGACCCCGTAATCTCTGAATCGCCTCAAACCCTGGACTTCCGCCGCTTGTCCTTGGGGTCACCCCCAGATGGCAGTTCGGTTGTCGTTTCCTTGATCCTGATCCTGATCGTGTTTCTAGTTCATTCACTTGCCGTTTACCCATTAGCTTTGTGAAACCAAGTCAGGCTTCTGTCTCCACTTATGGAGAAAGCTGCGCTGAGGACGACGGTCCACATTCGTGCCGGCCCCCTTTTCCGAGAGTTTCCGGTCTGGTGGAGATCACGTAGCCTCCTCCCGGGGACTGCCCTTTCGAGGGCGCATCTCATCATGTGCGTGCAGGACGGTTCTTACCCCTACGGTTGCCACATCTCATCGACACAGGATCCCGTGCATAGTACTATAGACGCCAGAGGTTCTACTTCATTCAAAAGGGTTTCATCTCGCACCAAATCTCTCAGCGCAAACAGAGCCCTCTGTTGAGTTGCAGACTTCCGCTATCAACCACAACCCACTGCTTCACTTCTCTACAATGCCCGCCCTCACCAACACCAATGCCGCGACGCAGACCATCGTCAAGAAGCGCGACGGTCGTGAATTCGACGAGATGTCCGACGCTGTGGACGAAGGTTGGTGCAGCACCTTTGCAGCGGGGCCCCAGACATTCCGAGTCTGACGCCGTACCTTTACCCAACAGTGAACGTCCAAATGCTGAAACTTTGGGACGATGAGTCCGAGTTTGACGCCGGAAAGGACAAGGCACGGTTTCGCCAATACGAGGACGCATGCGATCGTGTCAAAAATTTCTATAAAGAGCAACATGGTATGATGCCGTACCTGATTGTTTGCGGCAGCCGTAATCTCACTCGGTTTACGTTGCCACCACCACAGAAAAGCAGACTGTTGCATTCAACATCCAGGCTCGAGTCAACTTCAAGAGCCGCCGCCGTGCCCGCATGGGCATCTGGGAGGCCATGGAGATGCTCGACACCCTTGTGGATGAGTCCGACCCAGATGTAGGCCTCCGCGACATTGATCCCAGGTGAACGCCACCACTGATGCAGTTCGCCGCACAGACTAGCTTGTCGCAGATCGAACATCTCCTTCAAACCGCTGAGGCCATTCGTCGTGATGGAAAGCCCGACTGGATGCAAGTGACTGGGCTTGTCCATGATCTCGGAAAGTTGCTCTTCCTCTTTGAATCAGAAGGCCAGTGGGACGTAGTCGGGGTACGTATACGTCCGACTCGATTAGCGAGGCCACACTGACATCGATCTATTCCTACAACAGGACACATTCGTCGTCGGCTGCCGCTTTTCAGACAAGGTCATCTACCCCGAAACCTTTGAGGCAAACCCGGATTCGCACGACAGCATCTATTCGACAGAGTGCGGCATCTACCAACCTCATTGCGGTCTCGATAATGTCATGCTCTCGTGGGGCCACGATGAGGCAAGTGTTTAGTTCGCCGACATCCCCGAGCATGCCACTGATCGTCATGCGTGTAGTATCTGTATCATGTTTTGAAGGGACAGTCCTCCTTACCTGAAGAAGCCCTCGCGATGATCCGTTACCACAGCTTTTACCCGTAAGCGCCCATCTTTCCTCACGTATGCAGGGCCACTGACCGCGCCTCTCCTTACAGATGGCACCGAGAGGGCGCGTACTCTCACCTCACAAACGAAAAGGACAAGCGGGCACTTGCTGCGGTCCGCGCGTTCAACCCATACGACTTGTACAGCAAGAGCGATGAACCTGTTAACGCCGAGGACCTCCGCCCATACTATGAGCGCCTGATTGAAAAATTCTTCCCTCCGGTCCTTAATTGGTAGAAGGCATCCGTCCTACGTATCCCCATGCATTCTTTTACCCCAGCATTCACGTTTCTGATGAACATTGCATTCACATCCTCATCCCCATCTGAGCGCATTCTACCCTAATTGGCAAACTATATCTTCTTATCGTATATTTTTAATATGTTTATATGGCTCCCTTTAGCCTTCTAGCTAGATTTAGACGCTCCATAATCATTACAGTAGTCTAGACTTTCGTTCGACTTGCAGGTGCTCGTTGTCTGTCAGCTCACTCTTACTCTAACTTATCCAAAACTTATCAGGCGTACTATATGCCAATCTATTTATTTGCTATTCTCTCATCCCGCAACGCCCTGAGTTTCCCCACGAACCGCTCCCCACGCACTTCTGCAACGCACAGGCATCGCATCATAGATTTCCATCAACTCATTCTACGGCGCCTCTGGTATATTTACTCGTGATTTTCACAGGGTCGGTGACGCAGGTGGCTGAGGCGCCTCAATTTGCGCCACGATCTGGTAGCTGTCATCGGTGCATCGTCACCGCGAAGGTGAATCGAGCATTGATATATTGATACTCAGATATCCTTTGAGAACAGCGCCATCATGAGACGGGATTGCGCCGACCCAGATGTTCTCAAAGAAAGAAAGAAAAAATGATGCGATTTCTCTATTCCTATTCAACTGACGCCCTACTAGTAACCAAGCGCTACTAAGTTACTTGCTTTCCCATGTCCTGAGTCAATGAAAGGGATCGATGGCGTAGAGTATTGTACTGTACAAGTCATCTGTATAAGGTTCATGCTTGGCCAATACCAAACCACTCCTCTGGCGTCTTTGTGCCATCTACGATCGAGCGCACCACGCGCAGCGCCCTGGAAAAGTCTGGAAACAAAACGTGCGGGATATTCTCCCTCTTACAGTACGTTGCGAGGTCGTTATCTCCATCTGACTTCTCTTTCACGAAAAGTACGTCAGCGTGCTTCGCTGCCGACATGTCTTCAAACGCGCATGGTGGAATTGGTTCACTCATAGCAGGGGTAGAAGAAAAGGTGTGAGGTGCGCACCGGAAACGCCATCTCCAAAGAAAAAGAGTAGAGGGGGGTTTGCAAGGCTTCGGTACGGGAGGATTGCTTGGGACTTGTCGTGACCGTATCCACTGCGGAGATAGAGGGTCTAGAACGGGGTATGCCAATTGGGGAAAAAGACGGGTGCAATACCTGGAGGGATGACGATACTTGATGTTCCATGAGCCGTCCTCGTGAACTTCAACCGAATTGGATATGATTTCGACATCATTCGCATCGTCACCGATAAGGTTGGAGAGAATAGCGCGGATGAGAGGCTCCATCCCACTGTGACAACGTGCCAGATCAGCATCTCTGGGGATCGGATCGGATGTTGATTGTCGCTTCAGCACACCTCGACACGATGACCACGGGAATGTCCTGTGACTTGCAATATTGGAAGAACTCTTTGAAACCAGGATCGAGCTTAATGTCTGCGTGACGTGGCCGTTCTATGGGCAGATGCTTGGGATTAGCAGATAGACGCACTCTCTTTGAGCAATTGCTTGCATTCTTCGAAGGTGTGTCCATTCTTCGTAACGCTATCTAGCATCTCCTGAAAGGCATCACTGCGGCAATATGTGAGTTCTGGTGCACAGTGGCGTCCGCACAACGTTCGGTAGGACCATGACATACCGGAACGTTATGCGGTTGGCAAGGATGTCCAAGTTTCGCTCACGTCTCTTTTCTTTACCGTACCCGAGAAAATCAGTCATGTCTATGCATTGCTTTGTTACTTGTGAAGCTCCAAGGGTAAAAGTGCGGACAGCCCACAGTCGTTCGAGTCATATGTAGTAATGGTGCCATCCCTAGATAAGCGATGGATGGTCTTGGACAATGAGACGAAGCCTTCATGAGACGCGGCCTACCAATCAGATAAGACCACAAACTTCTTATCTTTGTGTACGGGTGGGTAAGGAAGAGTGCTTTCGGGTGCGTTGTCTGGGGACATGTTACAGCCAGCTATCCGATTCTTTGGATATATAGCAAGTTGCTTGTTCGCTATGCGGCCTAGTCGCCGAAACCAGAGCCTGAGGTAGTGGTGCAGTGGAAACTGAGGACAGTGTCAGTGACGCAATCGACCATTTGTTCTGTAACAATTTTTCCCACAATCGTGGAATAGACCAGTACTAGTACAGACAACATTGCTACGACCTTAGCAGGCCCACTGGCAGCCCAGACCATCAAAAAGTACTGTATGACGTCTGGCCCAGACATCATGAACGTAGCCTGGACCGATGTCCGGAAGACATATTATTAAACTGAGTTTTAACTGTGGAAACCCAAGCCACCGACGACAGTGTGCATTCACATGCACTTGCAGTTCGTCCCATTCAGCCATGGCATAGAACCACTGTAGGGATCTTCCTCCTTTAGTTCAACACGAGGCCACTTTGCGCTCATTGTTGATCTTTCAGACGATCTACTAGGGCCAGGCCACCGTCCTGTAACAGTGTTCTGTACTTCAAGTAAGAATAGTTAAACCATAAGGCAAGCTAACTCGTTTCATAAATTTTCAATTTGTATGAAAACGATCGGTCCGCTGAGGCGAGATAGGCGGCCGTATTTCACGATTATCATGATACGGCGGGAACTGCGGGCACCCTTGATTTCGCAGTGCCAACGCTCATTCACTTTCGTGGGTCGAGTCGAACGTCTACGGCTCATAGGATCCGTCGGCCCTGAAGCCGCAACACGCCGGAGCGAGCGCGGTGCCCCGAGTGACACGCCAATAACGACTTCCTCCATGTCTCCTTCCACCGGTTCGTGCAACCGACTTTCTCGTGATCGGTCCGGTGCAGGCGATGCTGGTCAACACTTGATAGTACCAAGGCACTTCTTTCTAACCGCGCCGGGTAGCGGAGTGCCATGAAATTCCGTGTACTGTGAAATCAGTCAAATATCGGCGAGCATGCCGAAGTGTTTGAGGGGACGCACAGTATCAAACAAATCAGGACCAACAGAATACCGTCTCACAACGGCGGCCGTGATGAACCGTCCTCATTACTTTGGGAAAAGAATGGGAAAAGAAGCCACCCGGTGATAGCTTGTGCAGCAGCACCGATTGACAGCAGCGAGCCACAGGGTCAAGTTCAGTACGTAGGTTGAATCTCACGGTGACCGTAGCCTCTGAAGTCTTCCCAACGAACAGAGCCAACTAACCTTGTAGCATCAGACCTCAACTGGTAAATGACTGCCCACGGTCCCTACTCGATTGTTCCACGTCGGGTATTGCTGTCGTGTAAGAGAGCGGTTTGCTTGAATGGGATGATCATTAGGACAGGTCAAGTCGCGATCAGGCTAGACAAGTTGAAAATAAAATGGTAACAGCACAAAAGGCGACGCCGGCTGTTCCAGCGTGGGTAATTTCCACGTGGCCAACACAAGGACTCAATATTCAACTTGAGCTTGAGATCCCAGTTTGAGCACTCCGACCATCGCTTCCAATCCAGGGCCGAGATAGGGTCGACTAGGGCATGGTGTGAAAAGACCCACCGCCACACCAAGTTTTGTGGTGGTTATTCTTGATGTTATATTTCAACAACCTTGGCCAATCAACACCTTCAAGCGAACCCTACCCATCAGGTGTAAGGCTACATATCCTCCACCGTGGCGTCCTACTACTTGGTCTGAACACATATTGTGTTCCGGCATACGTTCAAGCTGGACATTTCCCGCATTTCACGATACGACGTTCTGCTGGCACTGGGAGGCCAGGAACGCATTCGTCCCTCGGAGCGCCAACGACTACCGCCAACTTGTGTACCCAGATGTTCGTTCCGAGTCGGACATTGGCGCCGGCACGTACCCAATTCTTCATCAAAAAAGAACGACAACGACAAACAACGTCGTGTAATGTGTTTCGCCGGTCAGGATTTTAGCTAAATAATTATTACATGCTCCTGCGCAATGCCACGGTGCACCCCTGCTTTCAGCAGCGATAGCCTCACCTGCAACAGCGCACATGTTGAATACGATGCTGCGCGCTCTGCGGAAGTGCGCTCAGGTCTCCGGTATCCATCAAGATGGCCGGGCGCACATCGCGCGCGGCGTTCACTCCCAGGTGATTTTGGGACACGTCAATAACGTCCAGAGCTTAGCAACCTAACTTAGGCGTGATCATGCTTGCGTTGTGAAAAATCTCTGCCGAATCATCTGGAATTTGGCGACGCTTTTCTGGATTAGTATCGCTGCTGATCAACCGCTTTGGGGAATTATACTTTTTTTTTTTTTTGCTTTTTTTTCGTTCGTAACGAAGCCTGTTGGCGTCCGGCTGCTCTCTAGTCACGTCGCCACTGTGTCTGGCCAACATAGTAGCTAGCGGGAGCCGTAAATTCGGAAGTATCCAGGTGCGTGTACCGATGTCCTACATCTTTCTTTTCACGTAGAAGGCAGATTATCATTGACTCGGAAGCTCAATGAAGCCCCCATCCACTCCTTGAAACTCTGGACATGTGGCCGAAGTATGGGCTCCTACTGCACTCACGCGAGGTGGGTGATTTTGAAGGGTTGGTATGAGGTAGGCGGCAACACGAATTCCGTCGCTGACTAGGTGACTCATGATAGATGCTTTGGGACTGTTACCCGCACGAGCTCGCGCCCAAGACGTCACATTATTCTGTGTAATTTTATAAGATAAACTGATTTTCTCTTTCTGTCGCATCTTCCGAGGCTGTTCGTGTCGCACAGCCAAACTTCGGGATCTGTACGTCCACGACGTAGTTAGACACCAATGTGATGACCTCTCCATCACAATTCAGAGTCTTCAAATACCGACAGGACGTACGCCACTGCCAACCTTGGACAATGTGGATCCTGATCTGACAATCGCTCGTCAACAATCTCTCCCCAACCAACGGCGTTCATTGCCACGATTCTGCGATGCGAGCAAGGACAGCTGCCGCTGCGGCTGTGAAGGGACCGGCAAAAACTTCTCCCATGCAAATTTAGATTGTGCATCAGAACGAATGACCCATCAACGAGACAAAACATCATATGCGGGGGTAAGTTTGATGCTTCTGCTCCGCCGACTAGACAAAGGCGCGGTTTGCATCTTTCATACAGTTCGGACGAGCGAAAGATTCCTAGCGAAGCGGTGGTCCACCCTTGGGTTCCTGTCGCGGCAAAAGCCGCGCCAGGGCTGTTTGATACATGTGACTCGTGTGCCATCTTCGCTGACTAGGCTATGGCAGATCTTGTGGCGCCTTCATTCTTGCCTTCAAGTACTTGCGGCGCAACTTCGTATACAGTTCCCGGAAAGTTGTTGTTATTTCACAGGCCCAACACCTTGGTGCTGCGACATCTAATACGTACGAGGCCGGTGTCTCGCGGTTCAAAAACCCATCCAAATTAGAGCTGGCGTTGCTTCCGACGTCATTTCAGCATCATGCCGGAAGGCCCGAGACCCAGATATCGCGTGCTCCAAACGTGCCGCTTACTTGGTGAAACACGTACTCAGAGTGGAGGGTTGCGCGGCCAGGCGGCGACACGGGCGATGAAGGGAAGTTACATCTGCCCCACATTACTGTCAGTTTTGCCCGGAAGTAGACCCTGTGACTTTGGGGCCCTCGACTTCTTAACATTTACGCATGTCGTTGAGAAATGTTGTCAACCAATTCTGATACTTTGCACTTGCGGTGTCCTAGGCGGTGTCTACGAAACCGTTACCTCGGAGAAAGAGTTGCTATACCCGGACTAGGGGTTATCCCTGTTTATTCTTTACGGACCCGACTTCTGGTAACGCCACCCAGTCGGAAAGATGCGGCAAGAAAGATGTGTACACGAATTGGTAGCAGGTACAGTACGTGCTAGGCTGCGACAACCTGTGGGAGAAGTTAGAGGATGCTACCCAGAGACCTGGTACGTGCACCTTCAAGTTGTTCCCGGGCAACTAAATCGCAACCGACCAGTGAACGACTGCGCCAGTGGCAGCGCATACTGTAACGCAACACGAATACGATAAGCGCTTTGCTGCTGCAATCACCAACTGACTTGAGAGAACAAGCAAGAGCTTGCGCACGGTGACAGATGGGCTCATATTCGGTAAACGAGGGACAGGGGACCCTTGTCTCCTAATGCTTGATGGACACCTGGGTTCGATGGCTGAGCGAACAGATTAATTAATTCAGTAGCGTTCCTTGTTTTCGGTGGTGTTGTAGATAACGGAACTTGACTTGATCATCATAATGATACTAGCGATGACAAAAAAAAGGTCACGACAATCCACGGTTTGCAAGATGGCTGCCTTTGAGTGCATCATCTTCCTGAACCCCCAGCGCCGATCCACACCTGGTGTAAAGACTGCGGTGATAGATGGCCGGTGGCTCCCTTTGCGTACTCATCCACCCAACTAGTTGAAAGCGGGGAGGCACCGTAGACAGATCGCTGATGTTAGTGAAATATCAAGTACTATGAGTTGGATTGAGCGAACGAACCGGGAAGAACAGAAGAGTAGGAGCGCTTCTGCTCTCCTACGTCTTGCCCTCACACCTCCTCGAGATACCCCTGCACGATGAGGTGCTCGATATCGGTACGGCGGACCATGAACCTCTGCCCCTTCCGAAAATCGATCGTGCCCAGCTCAGTCTGTATCGCACCACAGTCGCGCACGACGCGCACGAGCGCATGGAGGTCGCGCGGGGGATGCGTGACAGAAGCCGCGATGTCAAGCTCTGCCGAAAAGTCGCCGCGGAAGTCCATGACTGACGCATTATACTCGCGCAGAAAGTCGACTTCGTGCGGTGACATGCGCGCGCGCAGGTCGCCATCCGCCAGCAGCGCAGGCAGCGCGCCACCGAGCGCCCAGTACATGTCCTTGAGGCGGTCGAGCCGGTGCGCGTGGTACGCGAGCAGACAGCGCTTGTTGCGCAGGACAGCGGTCTGGTAGAGCAGGAGCGCGGGTGCGTCTCCTGTGAAGGCGACGTTGTCGGCTTGCGCGGCGATGGCGGTGTCGATTAGCTCCTCGAGGTTCCGCTGCTCGCGGATTACGGTGCGCACGAGACTGTCATTGTACTTCAGGAGGGTGTCCGTGAGCGTCGATCTGCGAGATTCTTGCACTAGCTGTGTCGCTAGGTCGCCGAATTGGCGCGAGTCTGCAGAGGCCATGCAACCGTGTCTGAGTATACTGGTCCGAGTCAAGAAAGCCTCCGATCGTGAGAATTGCTTTGATTTGAAATTTGAATCGGTTGTGGAGACACCATACAGAACAGTAGCTGAGAGTACTCGATCTCACTCATACTAAAGTCTCTAAAACAAACACAGTAACGACCGCGGAAACAGGTCCCTCTATCTGCGAGAGATAGTAGCGAGAAGCCTCCGTACTTCATTCTGACAGTTGATAGCACTCCGAATGATTGTTTCCGAGTCTGAGTCGACCCTATTCCTGGACTTGGACTCCATGTATCTTGCGATGCCCCATTTTTCTACTTGACATTTCTCCCGGCTCGAGTACTGTATGATGCTGTGGATCTTTCTGGGCGTCGGACCAATCCGTCTTATTGGTGCCGGTGGTCGAAGGTCCTCGTAACTCAGTGTGCGATTACTTCATGTCCTTTGTCTGCGGCACCTAGCCCAAGTCTGCTTCCTCAGCGATCCCTTCGGCGTCTTCTCAGCAGTGTTTTGACACTTTGACCGACACGAAGAGTCGGCCTGTTTCCACTGCCGCTGTATCGCGCTGGTTGGACATAGCCCTTCCCGGGCACTCTTACTCACCGACGGATCGCTGACGGAAATTACAGGCGTTACTCATAGAATGTTCCAGTGGAGTCATGAGTCTGCCATGAGTAAGAGTGATGCGGATCAAAATATCGTGGTTTCGCAGAATCGAACCGAACCGTTCATCACCCCACAGAATGGGCAGGCCTTCCAGACCATCTCGCCCATTGCCAGACTGATAGAAGCTGTGATGTATTGCCACACGGTCTACGTTTCCTGATATCTCTCAGGCTGCAAGTGTTTCTTCTTGCATCTGCAGTACCTTTGTTTCACCACCCTGGCCATTCATATTCCTGTCCATCAAGTTCGGTCGGAGAACAGCGACGAGAATACTGGGAAGATCGCCACCGCCCCTTGCGGCACAGATTCTTTTTCTCAGGCAGGGCCCCGCATCTTTGCGCTCGCTCTCATGCGCTCCGCTTTCGGGTGATCGACCGGGCACTTCGTATGTTCACCGTTCTCTGATTCCCGAAATATCGGACCCAACCACGGCTCTACTCACAGCCGACATTCGATCCCACATATCTCGGAATCGGTAGCAATAGCTGCGGCGGAACAGCATTCATCCTCCGAACTTGGAGGTGAGCCATTTACGTCCCAATGACTTGTTTCCCGCCGATTTACTTGTATTTTTAATTTAAAAAAACAGGTGAGTCAGGGTTTATGTTCTTTAATCTTTAGATGTGTTCCTGTCCAAGGAGGAACAGCGGAGGAACGTGGATCGGAGGCTTTCAGTGAACGAACGAGGCGGTACGTGTTCGGCTTGTGCTTGTCTTCCTCTCCGTGCCGCGCCATCCGTCAACATCGAAGAACCAGAACTCTTTTCCTTCGCCCGCCCACTACGCCCTGTAACTTTCTCGAGGGATCGATGATGAGGCCGACATCTTTCTGACCTTCATCAGCTCGCTCGGGAAGGCCCCACTGCACCCACCCGTCGCGACCTTGCCTCAGACGTCCCGATTCGAGAAACACTTCTTGCTTCCGTCTACTACTGTCTTTGTTGCTTGCTACTACCATGCACAAGAACCACTACGCTGCGTATGCAACCACGCTGAAACGCCATCACACGCATATTACACACCGTTCCTACCGCTTCAACTGGGAACTTAACGAGCGTCGGCAGGAATCAACTATCACGGCCGAATGGTCCCCTTTCGCAAGGTTTTTGGCGCCGGATACTGACAAAAATACTGAAGTTCATTCAGGAGAGTAGGGCATTTACGAGACCCCGAGATATTAGGGCGAGATGAGCCATCGGAAGCGGACTAAACCATACGCCTGCCCACGGCTTCCCCAACTCGGCAGCTCACCTTCGTACAACGCGACTTAGCGTCTGATGCTCAGCCACATCCATTTACGCCGCTATCGCTGTATTTCGAGACATAACCTTGTAGGAAGTCCCACGTCCAACACCACAATGTAGCACGCGACCGGTCTTAGCCACTGGCTTACAACCCGGGATATAAACTGATTTTTTTTTTAAATAAAAAACCGCCATCGCACGACTCGGACGTTGCACATCATGGATGACTTCCATGTCTCATATGTCCCGTTCTCGAAACCGTCCGTCTAAAACCTCGCGTTGAACGACGACTTGTACATCGCACGTGGCCGTTCTCGCGCGCTCGTATATCTCTCATTCGTCTGCGTCTTCTTCCCTTGGGTCCTTAGGTCGACACTCCATAACTCGCACGCACCCCTTCAATCGTTCGCGTGAGTGGGGTACAAAACACTACTACTAGTATACTTACTTCGTATCTCAAATGAATGACCCTCCTGCTTGACTTACACGCTTGTAACGAAAAGCTTGCAGAGATTCACAAAGTGCGCAACAACGGATATTGATACACTATAGATATATACACAAGAAGGCACCTTGCCCGCACATATAGCACCGTAAACACAAGGTCAGCTACGGTTATAACACGAGAGAGGTGGAGGTATTATTAGGACCAAGATGGGCCAGAAACACGTACTGCGAGGGTGACCAAGCATATAGAGTCAAGTTAGAAGCTACAAAGGGGGGGTTCCGACACGACGAGAGAAGAACATAAGGGGGGATAGGAAAGGGACGATCGAACATCGATAGTAAGGCTACAAGGTTAAGAGAGAGTAAAAGATGTACCGAGACTCGGGGTGTTTTCGTTTTCGTCTTTTTTTCTAGGTATATGAAAAGGATACAAAGTTTGAGGGGATGGGAGAATTAGGGAATTTGTATACCGTCGCTTGCTCGGAGAACTTGTTGATCACAGACGAAAAAGTTCATGCGAAAGCAAAAGGAGAAGATGGAGGTTAGCAAGAAATAGAGTGCTCCGACGGTAGATATATATAATAGATTGTAGGGTAGAGATTTGTTTGGACGATTGCAGAGGGAACTTGACTGTTGCGTTCAGAAATCGTGAATGACGTCGTTGAAATTGAAACCAGAGTCGACTGGCATAGCGATCGGTGCTACGATCGGCATCTGTTGCTGGTGGTGATGTTGCTGCTGCTGTTGTTGTTGGTGCTGCTGGTGCTCTTGAATCGCGTCCGCGAAAAGCTGCTCGGAAATGTCGAAGGACAAAGGGGGCATCTCCGGCACGACGTATGACAAGCCCATGTCAAGAGGGATGCCGAAGCTCGCGAGACCCTGCGAGTATGCGGACATGTCCATGTCGAGATTGACTACGTTGCCCTTCGCCTGAGACATCTGCACGTTCTGTGCATGGGACGGGTCAAAGGCGCGCTGCGGCTGCGGCGCTTGGACGGGTAACGAGAAGTCCGAGGGCGCCGGGGAACCAGAGTACGTCGACGAAGGCATAGGGGGCGACGCGCTTTGCACTTGGTATGTGTGCATAGACGCGGCAGCCATCGAGCTTTGAGGGTCACATGACGTAGACATGTTGTCCAGCGGAGAGATGAACAACTCCTGTTGCGACGCAACAGCGCCTCCGGGGAGCGAACTGAACATCGAACCGAAGTCCTACAGGGCAACGTCAGTTATCGATGCACGGATGCGCAAAGAGGCGCCAAGAACTCACGAAAGACGGATCCAGCTGCGTTCCGGAGCCTGGGAATGCGGCATCGACGAGATAGGAACCGTTGAACAGGGACGCGTTGATCTCGGGCATTGGCGATGGCTCGCGGGGGATGCTGAATGGCTCAGTCCAGGAGCGATACAGCGAGGGAGCAGCACTTGACGGACGGCGGGGAGGGTGTATCGTGGGGGAATCATGCATTGAGGGGACGAGGTCGCGAAGGGTCGACAAAAGGCAGAGCAGGGATAGAAATAGGAAAAGCGTGGGGAAGCGGAACCGAAGAAGGACGCGAGGGAGATTAAGGGGTGTCGTCGAACGCATATGGTCGAGACGCTTGACGGCGGCGGCAAGCTCTTCACCCTTCATTCCCTCGAGAAGAAGCTGGGCAACGTCCTCACAGCGCCTCTCGTCCTCGGCAGGGATGGTCGCTTTTGGCTTCCTTTCCTTGTTCTTGTTATGCACGGGGCGGAAACGGTAGTTGGGGTACATTTGCTTGTGTTCCGCTTTGGCGTGCTTCGCCTTGACCTCCCAGACGCGCTTCTCCTCCAGAGGTAGTGCGCGCCAGCAATTGCCTAGATCAAGTGATGTGTATGTGAGAATGGGGATCGGTGAAACGGATAGAGGAGAACTGATTCTGATGGAGGCGATACTGACCGATGATCTTGGAGAGGGAACCGTGATTGGTTTCAATGGATCCCGGCACGTGCTTTTGGCGAACGAAATCCGCACGGAAAAGCATGAAGGCATTGGGGGGACGGGGAATATAGCCCTGAGAACGGCGCTTTCCCGGTGGGCAGCGTTTACGTGAAGGAGGGGCAGGTGTGGCAACAGGTGGGAAGAGAGAAGACGTTGGTGATTCTGGATCCGATTCGAGGCCGTCATTGTCTGGTTCTACAAAGGTGACTGGCGTAACGTTGGGAGCGAAGGTGACGCCTTTGGGCGACGCTTGGCTGATACCGTGATTAGCATGTTTGAGAGGGTTCATAGAGACTAGAATGGTGAGTGTCAATAAAAGTACGTGATCGATCCGATAAGGGCAACTTACGAAGTGCGAGAGAGGAACGTCTACGACGCGCTGAAGTGTTACGAAGGGCAGGCATGTGTGGGGTGTAAGGGAAAAATACCTAATCGAGCGAAACAAAAGGATGAGAATGGGAGAGCGTGGAGGAGGGGAACGGGGGGAAGGAGAGGATACCGGAAACAATTTCTCTATTGTTCTCAGCCCTTATAACGGACGCCTGCATGCCAGCATCTTTACGTACCCTCAAATAGTCCTCCGTCCACCTCCTTCCCTCTCCGTCAATCTCCCTCTCCCGTCCCCTCCCCCCTCCATCTCCTCCATCCCTCTCACTTCCACCTCCATATCGCATCGATTCCCTCACTTTTTCCAGTGTACTGCCTCTCAGAACCTGCGCGCAGATGGAATGCCTCGAATAACCGCGAATCCCGTGTGCCTTGTCGAGTTGCCTGATTCGGACGTTCGTTTGTCCATCTGTCCATGGATGGGGTTCCCTTGTACGGCCTCTTGTCCCTCATGTGTTCACTCCTTCGATGTCCGGCGCCTTCCATCAGAACAACGCTCCCCTTTTTCGTGCTTCCCTCTTCTCCCTTCGAAACGCCATAGCCTCTCTATTCACCTCACAGGCCTCCAAAGACTCTCCACCGTCCGCGGACATAGTAGCCCAACCTCCCTGGCCTATTCATGAACCAGCCGAACATCTCTGCGTCATTTTTTTCATTAACTCAGGTCTCCCCGTGCCTCAATAATTATCACAGAAGGTCATATTGTGATCGAGGACCCGACCGAGACGTCCGGTGTTCCATTCATCAAACCTCTATACAGTAATACTCAACTTGTTCCGTCGCTTCGACCTTGATAATTTTTATTTTTCCAATCGACGTTCTCCCGATTAGTCACTTGTGGCACAACTCCATCGATATCCAGGTTCGTTGAAGACACTCACCCCGCGATTGGTACCAATGAACTTGGCATGAGGCGAGAGACGCGCGACAGCGCTGACTGGGCGTCCATCTTCCAAACCCCAAGCGGTGCAGGGGACGGACAAGACAGGCAGGCGTCTTGTAGACTTTACACTTTGATCCCTACAGCGATATTGCGATGCTACGATGATCATACTCACTCTCATGCCTGACGATCCATGCACCTTTCCCCTTTCACCGCCCTCATATTATTTCACCGTGCTCTTCGCGCAACCGCCTATGCGCTACCCTTGTACTCTCCATTCCATTCTACGCCTTCTTATCTCAATTATGGTTCTCCCAGATACCTTGTTCTAGACGCAAACCCCGCGAACCTCAACCCTAATATCGCGTTTCAACTCTCCCATCCCCTTCAAGTTTGGCACAGGTCTCAGCCCCCCTCGTTACGAGCCAACTTTCTACTCCCACTCCACAGGGGTCGTCTTCTCTGAAATATAACGCACGACTTGCACTGCTTTCATCTCGCTTAGATCGGACGCTCGTGTATGTTGCTTTGGACTTTCGAAATTCATGCTCTGCATCCATCTTACCTCGGAAGCCTTTCTCACGCCTTGTCATTCTGAGCCTCTCTATGCAGTGTAGGCATGGAAAATAATCTGGAACATCGGTGGTGTAAAACCTTGGGAAGGTGGTTTTCAAACAAGACACAATGACAAAACGTCGCCTCGCGCATCCGCATTTACTGACTACGGCCGCATCTCACCGCGGTGGCGTTCCGAGCGCGCTCATCACATTTCCATTTACTGCTTCGCAAAACCTACCTTCTCTTCACTCTTTATGACGTGGGCGTGGCTAACCGGTCCCCAGCGAAGGGTTTTCAGGTCCAAGTTGTGGATGAATTTATCACCGAGCCAACGAGTAACAGCCGAAGAACGCCCAGTATCTACTCGACATGCGTGCAGGCAGGTGGGGCGTGCCGCCTAGGATCCAGGGCAACTAACAGCGTAACTTACGGCAGTAAGATCTTACGTCTTGTCGTTGTTCCGCGCACCACGTAGGTTGAATCGGGTTGACTCGGAGAGAAGAGCGACATCCCCACAAATGTATGTACTGTATAGAATTGATGAACACGTACTCTGTTTGGCTTTCACCCACGGAGAGTAACACCCACTCGCTAGTCGAGCGATGGCGAGCTGCAGGCGCTCTTTTTGTTTTAAGTTACCTCGGCTAATAATAATTACAGTTCATCGCGCTTGCGGACACCGCAACGAAAATATGACCGGCAAGCACCATGCCTTTAATCCCGCGTCGGGCATGCGACTCGGGACTCTCGGGTCACTGCTGCAGGCCTCGCAAGGGGGTCCGGACCTTCCTTTATATTCCGTAATACCCACGTTACCCGCCCGAGCCGAGAACAGAGAAAGAACCTGATTCGCCGCGCTAAACCCGTCGGGCGAAGGTTGAAGTCTTCCCAGCCGACATCAATATTCCTTTAAGCAAGTCGTTTGGGTATGCCAAATTTGTAGGTTGACTTGTGTGTTACAACTGGGCATCGTTGCGACTGACAACACAAGACAAAGTCCACTGACTTCGGAGGCGCCGGCGGAATATGACGCTCCGTTGGAACAAACGTCATTCCCGGTGCCAGGTACGGTAAGCGCCCAATGGTCCGTGGTCCGTGGTAACTGAACAGCCTGTGCCAGACTACAGTACCTGGTCTCTCTGCCCAGGAATAGGTTGCGATGCAGGAGCCCGCTCCGAATCGCTTCATTTTCTATATCCGAGTGCTACGGTATCATGTACATTGCGGTGTAAGTCATCTATCTCTCCTGCCTTCACCTTGGAACCATCCCGTGGTGCCAAGGAGTCTAAAGCCGCCCTTGCGGCTTCATCCCACCGAGTTCGCATGCAGGCTTTGGAGAACACTAAGCTCAATGAAGGAGTACGGTAAAGACACCCAAAAAAAACATCTCGATCGTGACCACATCTACATCTGAGAAGTGTACACGCCGCCGTCCGCGCATGCATACATCCATAAGAGCCAAAAAAGAAAAGAAAGTTAGAAGCTCGTCGCTTGTATAAGGTTGAGAGCGCGTTCATAAGTCTCGCAAAGCAAAAAACTGAAAAGGAAAAAAAAAAACGCAAAAACGCAAAAAAGGAGGTGAGCAAAAGCCAAGGCGAAATGAAAGTACGAAAAAAAAAGGGGTAAGTGAGTGAAAAACTAGTCAAAACGGTACCCCCGCACGACGTCAGGCAAGTGCGATTTCCCACGATCGAGCCAGCTCCCAGCAGCGTACCGCTCATTCAATGAAACCTACACCATCATCAACAACTATCATAGCGACGGGACGGACGCGAGAAAAGAAAGACTCACGCATGCTGGCACCGCGGGCCTATCGTGGCGCTCTCACGATCTCTGAACTGCATCGACACGCTCACGCCAAGCACCAACTTGACTTGCACACGTCCACTGCGCGTCACTACGCGTCCCAGCTGCGTTCCATTCACGCCGGTCGTCGTCGTCGTCGTCGTCGCCGCCGGCGCCATCGTACTCATCGTCGTGTGCGCAGCGACGGTCGGAGTTGTAGTACGGTGGCAGAGCCGTACTGTGGCGCGCCTCGCTAGACGGGTCCTCCTCATCAGGCATATCTGCGAATTCGCGTACTGTCGATGAGGGCGGCGTAGAGGGCGGCATCTCATACGTGCTTCCAGGCGAAGACGGCTCTTCTTCCTCGTCCTCCTCCGCAGTGGCGTCCTCGTCAAAAACCGTGAACAGTTCCGGTGGTGCGCGGCGGGGTGGCGTGCGTGGGACAGGTGGCGAGGGTGGTGGGACACAGGGAGCCGCCGGTTTGGCCTTGGTCTCGCGCGAGAACGGTAGGAATTGCCAGATTCCTCCTTGTCGTTCGAGTTCTACTTCTTCGTATGCAGGTAAACCGCCAGGGATATTACCACCGCCAAGGAACGCATCGAGTAGGACCGGCTGTACGGGCCCAGAATGCGACGCGCCTGGTGGGTGCGGAAGTGGACGGCCGGGGTAATGACGATGATGCTCGTCATCGTCGGGCCTCGGAGATGTAGAAGGAGCCGGCGCGGAATGCACGTATAGATCGATGAGAGACTCCGTATCGCCTACAGACAAGACCGTATCTCGCTTCGGGGGTGATGGTGGGACCGGTGGCATCAGCGCCTGTCTCTCGAAGGACTGGTTCGAAAGGGGGCTCGGATTCGGCGGCGCAAAGGCGTGCAGGGCGTTGATGGACGGTCGGGGCGTTATCGTTGGCGTGCGCGCTGCGGCGCGTGCGTGTGTCTCGGAACGTGCGGGGCTCACTGGGGGCATGGGGCCTTCGTCACGGAGCGTGACTCCCATGCGTACCGGGGACGGGTGCCTGCTGCTGAGAGTAGGGATCGGCAGTGTCAAAGGACTGCGAACGGGGCTGCCAGGCGGCGTCACGAAGTTCTCCTCCTCTTCTTCCTGCACGAGCGACGGCGACAAAGGGCCACCGTCATGGCCCACCACCAGAGTTGCAACAGGCGTGTCGTACTCGACATTGGTGACGCCCGCCGAGGTCGAAGATGGGGAAGTGGGCGTTGTGGTGGAACGGGTGGGCGACGAATGACGTTTACCCGGTTTCCAGATCATCGAGGCGGTGGCACGCAAGGAACGACCTCGCGTGGGGCTCTCAATGACCGTAGGGGAATTCAGAATCGTCTGTGTCGACTGCACCTGTCGCCTCTTGGAAGGCGAGGAAGGCGAAGGCACCGCCGAACTAGTTGATGCAGTAGCTGAAACCGCGGACGTCGGCTGTCGTTGGGCAGTAGTAGCCGCGCCCGCACGGAGGTCCACGTGCGTGTTTGCACGCTGAGTTGCTGTCGGAGTAAGCGGCGGAGGTGGGGCCGGAGGGTTTAGCATGGAGAGGTGTTTGGGGCGTGGGCGTGTACGCAAACCGGGTGACGGGAGGTGAAAGAATGGCGTGTCGGATTGTCTAGAAGATGTGCCCGGAAAATACTCGGAAGCTGAGGAGATAGGAGGAGGACCTCGCGCTCCACATCGCTAAGCATGTCCCACGTCTCGAGAGGCTCAGGTGGCCCTCCGATCTGGGGTTCAACGTTCCTGTCCTTTCCTTTATGCCCGAATAGTTTGCGTGAAATGAGACCTTCCCCGCGATGAGGTTTGCTGGGGCTTCCCGGGCGATTAAGGAAATGTATAGGGAGTGAAAGTTGAGATGCTGCTGCGTGCGTAGGGGTAGATGGCGCAGATGCAGGGTGATCCCTCGACTTGAGGAGGCCTGAAAGTAGGTGAAGGCGTCGCCTGGGTGGTACAGAGGACGGAGTCGGGTAGTGCGGCTCAATCGTGTGATCATCGCCCTGGGAATCGGTCGAAGGACTGGACGCAAATATATCCTCACCACTGTCCTGAAGGGATTCGCTAACTTGAGGCGTTAATGTCAACTGAGATGAGGATGAGCGCAAGGTGCGCGCAGATGCCGGCGCGGACCCGAACTCAAGGCGTGCTCTTTCGGGAAAAACCCGCCTGAGTGAGTCCTGCTCCCACGAGCCTGCCGACGACGAGGTCGCTTCACTTGTCGAGATGACCTCCAGGTCTTCATCCGAGTCGTAGTCCGCCTGTGTACTGTATCGCAACGTCTCGGATAGCTCGGGATCAGGAAGGGTGCGGGCAACGACAGGCTGGTTCTGGGAGCGGGGTACGGGGGGTATGAGGATGGGGGTGGACTGATAGGTATCTGAAAAGGACGAGTTGGTAGTGATGGATTCGGCTGGTGAGAGTGGTGGAGCATTCCTTGCTGCAGCCACGGCTTCGTCGAAGGATGGGGGCGGATAGTCAGGAATAGAACCTGAAAAATTAATATTCAATGGGTACCCGTGCGCGGAGACTAGGAAGAGCGGGTACCTGCATCTGATACGTCTGGCCGCCTGTTCGTGCTCCTGCGAGTAGCAGGAGAGGCGGGTTGCGTCCTTCGTGGTGTCCTGGGAGCGCCGACATTGAAATGAGGCTCTTCGATGGGTCTCTGCTGCCTGTCCTGCCTGGAGCGCTTCTCCCGCCTGGGTTTTCTGTCGCGGCTAGTGGATTCCTGGGCATGAGAGCGAGGTGAGCGTGCTGACGAATGACGTGAGTAAGATACGGAACGCGCACTGCGTCCGCGCGTTGATCTGTGGGCGAGCGGGTTGAGAGCTGCATGGAGGTACAAGACGGGGGAAACGGTGGTAGTGCCCATGCCCTCACAACGAGGCTGCTTCCTATTCCAGGTGATCATATTAACGGCACGCTTAGACTGCGTGGATAGATAGGGGGAGTGGGTGGAGTGGTGAAGAGTGACATGGTCACGTGGACTCAGTGGCTCCAACTAAGACCGCGACCAACGAATGCCTGCGAGAACACAAGTCCCAATACTAGAAACCATCTCTGCTGCTATTCCAAAGGCTTTCGACCAGGCACAGAACTCTTCTGCGAACCACCAGAAAAACTTTGTCGCCCTCTACAAGCTTCATCTCGAGGCTGCTGCAAAGACAGAGTCTGTCCGTGGCGGCGATGCCCTCAAACTTGTAGGAGAACGCGCCTTCGAAGACTGCTTCCTCGACATGGTCAACCGCGTCCTTGTCGTGAAGAAGGGCACCGGCGTCGCGGACAGGGCCGTCAAGTTTGTCGCAGGGTACATCAAATTCCTCAACGCGAAGGGTGCGTCTTGCTCTCTCATTGACGCGTCTCATCTCATCTGACCATCTCAAGCTGCGGAAGAGAGGACAAAGCAGGAGGAAGGAGGGGACGACGACGACGAATCAACCGCGACGCGCTTTACTTATCGTCTCCTCAAACACTTCCTCAAAGGCTTCCAGGCAAAGGACAAAAACGTGCGCTACCGCGTTGTATGCTTCGTTGCGGAGGTAATCTCCCATCTCGGTGAACTCGAGTACGTGTTTCTTCCTCTTTCGTCACCTTTTAGTCACCCATTTCGTCAGCGAGGACGTATACAACTCCCTCCGCTCCGCACTCATGGAGCGTGTACGTGATAAAGAACCCTTCATTCGTGTACAGGCCGTTGCAGCACTCGCCAAGATATGTGGATCCGAAGACCTTGGGGAGCTTGCCGAGGACGAACAAACAGCCACAGAGGTCCTTGAAGATCTCCTCGCCCACGACCCTTCCGCGTGCGTCTTTTTAGCGCTACACACCTATTTACCCTAACCATCTCTACCTAGCGATGTACGTCGCGCCGCACTGCTCAACATCCCTATTACTGTGGAGACAATCCCTAGCGTCCTCGCACGCACGCGCGACATCGACACGACAGTGCGCAGATTGGTTTACGGCAACATCCTCCTCACACATGCGGAACCCCCGGACGGCGCCATGCCCGGCGCAGCACACCCTCGCGCGCTGACGATTGCCCAGCGTGAACAGATCGTGCGCAACGGACTTGGCGATCGTGAACCTGCTGTGCGAGCTGCAGCTGGAAAGCTCGTCGGTGCTTGGGTAGATGCAGTAAGCGTGGGCACGAAGAAAGGCGCCGTTCTCGAAGACGTTCTCGCTTTCCTGGGCACCTTTGACCGCCGCGAAAGCGCCGTAGTGGAAGACGCACTACTCAGCGTGTTTGTCACGCGCGTGGATGTATTCGATGCTCTTGAGTTCGATGGTGTGCCGATTCTACTTTGTTTTTTCTTCGCACGGCCTCTGAGTCCTGCATCACAGAGGAATTTTGGCGAGGCTTGACGCCAGAGAAAGCGTTCCTCATACGCGTGTTCGTCGACCACTGCGTCTCGACAAAGGACAACACTCGCCTTGAAAAGGTACTGCCTGTCGTTACCACCCACGCGTTTCGTATCCAGGAAGCATACAACACCCTTCTCGACGTTCTGGAAGGAGCGGAGACCGGAGAGGAAGATGCAGCTGTTGATGAACACGAGTTCATACTCGCGGAACTGCTCCGCCTTGCGTTGAACCTCGACTATGCAGATGAGATTGGGCGACGGCGGCTGGAGCAATTTGTTCGTATGTATAACATTCATTTATCTGTGGAGCTTTTGTCAACGCCATTTGGTAGGACATATGATATCGCAGGAAGCTCTACCTTCGGGTCTCGTCACGCGGTGCCTCGACGTACTGCGCACTCTGTCTTCAAGCGAGCGAGATCTCATACGCGTCGTTGTCGAAGTCGTGCATGAGCTGCGCGACGCGAATGATGATGATGAAGTCATCGTCAGTCCGCTTAGTTCCCCGATCATTCCGCCTGTCTAACATCTCGGCAGAACGAGCTCATTAACGATGACGACGACACAGCGATCGACGGCCCGACAACCGGCGCACCCCGTGCCCCACGAGATGCCAAGACCCACGCAGAGATGACGGCTGGGGAACGAGAACGGGCAGATGCGATGGACGTGCGCTGCCTCGATCTCTGCATCGGGATGCTCGAGCGCGTGAACGGGGTACGCCTCGACCACCACCTTCTCAACCTTCTGTTAACCGATCGCTACGCAGACATTTGAGGAAAACTCGACGCTGGAAGGTATCCTCGGCGAGCTGATCGTGCCGGCGGTAAAGCGGAAAGAACTCATACTGCGGGAGAAGGGGCTCGTGTGCCTCGGCCTATGTTGCCTCATTGCACGACGCATGGCGCTCAACTCGTTCCAGTTATTCCTGAGCCAAGTCCAGACTGCTCCGGAAGTGCTCAAGCTCCGCGTGTTGCAGGTCGTGTTTGACGTGCTTATGGTGCACGAGGGTGACTTCCTTGCCAATGCGAGTGTCGGCGTGCGTCCCTCATGTCCGACTTCTCCGCTTGTGATATGTGCTGAGTTCACGATAATGGTGATAGGGTGGGCGAGTGATCGAGTTCTTGCTGCAGGTGCTCGGAAATGAAGACTCGGACAAGGTCCAGGCACTCATTTGCGCTGGATTTGCGAAACTCATGCTATCGGGGATGATTTCAGACGAGCGGGTACGAGCCTTCACTCACGCCATAATCGCCCCCTCTCACCAGGACCCGTAGGTTCTTTCCAGCCTAGCATTGATATATCTCTCGCCTGATACAGCGGAAAATCAAGAACTGCGCCAATGCTTGTCTTACTTTTTCCCAGCATACAGTTATTCGTCTCCCACGCATCAACGCCTCATGCAGGAGGTGCGTGCGCATTGGTGGCGTATCGCTCACCCAAACCCCTGACGACCATTCACAACTAGATATTCCTGCCGGTGCTCGATCAACTGAGCAAGGCACGCAGGGAGTTGGATGATGGTCAGGAGATGGTATCGTCCGCGCAGGTCTGCGCAATGTTCGTAGATTGGACAGACCCGCAAAAAGCCATATGCATGTGAGCGAAGCATATTCTGTTTTTGTGCGCTCGGCCTAATACGCGCAATAGCGAAGCCCTAGGTCAAACTCCAGACCCGATGGTCCATATGGACGTGGCTGCCGCGATGCTTCGCACGCTCTTCGGCAAAGATATTGCCAGTGAGCCCATATCCTCGCCCCGCATGCAGCACCACTGACTAGGTTCCCCAGGAGACGACAAGAAAGTGCTCTGCCAGGCCCTCGGCAAGCTCTACCTCCCACCCGAGACCGCCGACGACGACAAAGTGCGCACTCTCAAGCTCCTCGTCCAAAACCTGCGCACGCGCCGTCCACCCCGCGAAGCCTCAGCCCAAGCAGCGCTCGCCAAATTCGACACGGCGCTCTCGAAACGCTTCGAGAAGCAGCTTGAGGATTTCGATGAGGCGGAGTATCGCCAGCTCGAGTCGCTCAGGGAGCTCTTTGAGTTTTTAGACGATATCGTGCCGTTGGACGAAGATGAGGACGAGGAGGACGAACCGAAGAAGCGTGGTGTGAGGAAACGGAGGTCCGAGAGCGTCACGACGGATACTACGAGTGCGGATGAGGGAGTACGCACGCCGCCGCGAGGTAAAGGCGGCAAAGCGCGGTCTAAGTACGGTTTCCCGCGCTTTTATGGAGAGGATATGCTCTCATATTTTTTTTTCACAGACGACGTCGGACGTCACAATCGGATGAAGATGATGAGGACGATGAAGGAGTGTCACCACCTCCGACCGTGGTTCCTACACGTACCATGCCACGCAGAGCTGCGTGAGTAGATGCTCAGCTGGTCAATGGAGGTACTGAACTTTGCTGTAGGACTAAGAAGGTCGATATGACGCCGATCAGGCTCGAAGGCGATGACGATGACGAAGGCGCGGGAGATAAGGAGGACGACGACGATGAAGAGGAGGACGACGATTCTACGCCCGTTCCTCGCTCCAAGCGCCATACTGCTGCGTGCGTGTTGCTTGCTCACTTTGGGGACCTACAATACAACTTACCCTTTCAGTGAACCTGTTAAGAACGGCGTCAAGTCGCGGCCTCGCCAACAAGAGCAAGAGGAAGACGACGACGACGACGAGGGAGCGTCAGAGCCGGCCGACTCGATTCTGGGTTCTGAATCGGAGGGTGAGGAAACTACGGAGGTGGATGGATTGTTGGACGAGTAAATGCGTAATCATAGGAGGTGTGCGAATCTATTGTGTTGTAATCGGTCTCGACGTGTAATCTTTCCCTGTTGATCATATACCATCTACCGACGTATTTTCTCATGCCGCCTCACGCGCTCTAACTTACCCGGAATGGGTCTATCATTTTGCTGCGGATGATTCAATATTCACACAGGCTACGAGGCTCCTATCCTCGTTCGTCAATGCTCTGCTATTCAACCAGACGATCCTTCATGCTTGCTTTCAAGGTTCTATTATGCATCCACCCTTCCAGTCTTTCGAACGGCGCAAGTGCCAGTGGACACCACTATCTGCAACACTGTGAGGTGTTCAGGGCGTTCAACGTCCAGGACCGGTCATTCCGGTCAGGTACCAATCCTCAGCCACTCCGAACACCTTTACAGATGCAGCGGGCTCCTATTAAGCTGATGCGCTCACATTCACGTCCCATTTATACTGATTTTTTATGTCGTAACACATGTCATGCGACGCTTCCCGTCATTATTCTCATGGCTCCATTGAACGCCCCAATTAGTAGAGCGGCACCTCCTGACCCGCTGGATATAAGAGGTCGACATGAACGGCCGTAGAATATCCCCACTCTGCCATGACCAGTAAACTTCCCACCCGCAAAGTTGGCACCGCGCAAGTTTCAGCGATAGGGTATGGTGCCATGGGCATATCTAGCTTCTATGGCGCCGCCGCGCCCGACGAGGAACGATTCAAGGTAACTTCCGCTTGATGTGGCGTGTGACTGCCACGCCCATCTTGTCGTAGATGCTCGACGCCGTCTACGAGTCCGGCTGCACCAACTGGGACACCGCAGACGCGTACGGAGATTCGGAAGAGCTCATTGGCAAATGGTACCAAACTTTTCTTCTCGCCTGCACGCTTTGTCCACTGAGTCGCACAAACGCACAGGTTCCAACGCACCGGGAAGCGCAGCGAGATATTCCTGGCAACCAAATTTGGCGCCGGTTCGCCGTCGGGGAAGATGATCGATTGTTCGCCGGCCTATGTCAGGGAAGCTCTGAACAAGTCTCTCGAGAAGCTCGGCGTCGACTATATCGACCTGTATTATGCACATCGGTGAGGCTGGTCTTCCCTTGTCCCACGTGCAGGTCCTGATACGCGGCTGGTAAGGGCGGATCCCACCGTCCCCATTGAACATACTGTAGGGGCAATGGCAGAGCTTGTGAAGTAAGAGAGCTCCTTCTATGTTTACCATTTGCCGAGACTTGATCTTGATTTTCAGAGAAGGCAAGATCAGGTTTATCGGCATCTGCGAATGTAATGGCGAGACCTTGCGACGCGCAAACAAGGTCCATTCGATCGCAGCGATTCAGGTCGAATACTCACCGTTCACTCTGGACGCCGAAGATCCGAAGATCGGGGCGCTAAAAACCGCGCGCGAACTCGGCGTAACCGTGTTCGCATATTCTCCTCTCGGGAGGGGGCTCCTGACTGGCAAATACGTACGTCTTAAGATATCCGAGCAAAAGGGGAGACCGAGAAAATGGTTTCGCAGACGAGCCCGGATGACTTCGAAGAAAGCGATATGCGGCGTATCATTCCGCGGTATTCAAAGGAGAACTTCCCGAATGTACTTAAAGTCGTGGAAGAAATCAAGCAAATAGGAGTGAAGCACGATGCCTCTGCGGGACAGGTTACACTCGCTTGGCTCCTAGCTCAGGGATCAGACATCATCCCCATCCCTGGTACGCGTAATGTCAAGGTACGTAACGAGAATAGAAGGAAGAAAAAGTAGCACTGACACGCTGCGGCTCTAGTATTTGAACGAGAACCTTGGCTCGCTGAATGTCAGGCTTAGTCCAGAGGAAGTCCAAGAAGTACGCAACATTGCGGAGCGCGCCGACTCAGTCTTGGGAGAGCGATACCCTGCTGGGATGTTGGAAACGCTCTATGTGAACACGCCCCCGCTTTGAGTCGCACACTCGAGATCGTTGTGGGAAGGACTGTGCCGATTGAAGGGTCTTACCGAAAGGGAATTTTGTTTGACATATTGTACAGTTACAGTACGGGTTGATTGCGATACTGCCGCAAAGCACGGCGCATGACACGAGCTGAGTGAGTAAGACTATCAGAGAGCGCACTTTATCCGTGGTAATGAATACCAATTGTGTTGAGAGCGGTTGGCGTAAGTGTAATGGCTATCCAAGAGTGGGTTGTGGTTTACGGTCTGATCGTTGTTATCGTGCACTGATCGTGGATGTAGGTGGTCATCATCAGTGTTAAACCTCTTTCGGAAGCTTCGCATTCGATCCACTCTATCTTTGTCCATTCGGAGCTTCTGCTTTGTCTACTCTTTGCCCAAGAGCTAGATACAAAGCAGAAGTTCTTCTCGTCCGCGGATGCGGCCAGGGAACGGCCACAAGAAGCACTGGAACAACGCATGCAGAGGGTTTCTCTGATTGATGATGCGTGTAGAAGATGGTCTCTGACGTGAAACAGAACTGGGGAACGCACAACCGCCGCCTGTTGCCTGTTAAAGTCTTGTTGTGGCACTCAGAGCCATACGTGGACGAGCGTACTTGGAATTTACCCTCAGCCCAATATGTGTTCTCGTCTTCCTGGAAGTCCGACGAACAGTGGCGCAGGCTTCCCAGTGATGTGTATCTGTGGCAAACACGCGTTTGCAGACACTGGGGCGATAAGAACGCGATCACGTGGTAGCTTATGACGCGAGTGGAACTGCTTATATAATAAACACGCAGTGGCAGCGTGGTTCGTTCGGAACAGTTGGACTTGTTCGAGTTGTGCTTTAACTTCAATCTTGCTTCTCAGCGCAGCAGGCGTCGACCAGCAAGTCGTTATTTCTCTGTCTCTGGTGTTAGGCCTAAGTGACAAAATGAACCCTCAACTCCACCACGCTCGTCTCGCCCCAATCCCCCCACCTGCCTCCTCGACGAACACCATTCGGCGCAACCCCTTATCTAACGCTATCAACACCCACGCTCCCCCAGAGGTGCCACCAAAGCCGGCGTCCTATGAAAAGAAGCCATCACCCCCCCTCCCTCGCCAGAATGCCAAAGTTCAGCCCCCTTCGCCGCCCCAAGTCATTCAAGACAAGACGGGTTCCCTGCGCTACCAAAGAATGTCTTTCCTTGGAGAGGTCAGCGCCCACCTATCTCCGTCTTCTCTGGCCCTTACCTACCCTAACCTCACAGGGCGGGTTCGCTAGAGTGTACCAAGTTCGAGATTCCCGCAATAACTACCTGGCTTGTAAGGTCGTGACGAAGAGTTCGCTCAAGACCAAGAAGGCCAAAACCAAGGTGCGTGTTCGCTGCCCAGACCGCTTCTCGACACTGAACAAGTTGCTAGCTTTACGCAGAGATCAAAATCCACAAGGCGTTAGACCACCCTAACATCGTCCGATTCATAGACTGCTTCGAAGACGAAGAGAACGTCTACATGACTCTCGAGCTTTGTCCCAGTGGTTCCCTCATGAACATGCTTCACCGTCGTCGCGTCTTCACAGAGCCAGAGGCCCGCTTTTTCATGGTGCAACTCATTGGTGCTTGCCACTACATGCACACCCACCAGGTCATCCACCGCGACCTCAAGCTTGGTAACCTTTTCCTCGACGCAGACATGAACATTAAGGTCGGCGACTTTGGTCTGGCTGCGCTTATTGAAAGCCCCGGCGAGCGGAAGAAGACTATCTGCGGCACGCCCAACTACATTGCGCCAGAGGTATTATTCGACACCGCGAATGGCCATAGCTTCGAAGTTGACACCTGGTCCATCGGGGTCATCCTCTACACCTTCGTCGTCGGCCGGCCGCCGTTCCAAACTAAAGATGTGAAAGAAGTTTATCAGTGAGTTCCTTAGTATCAACTCACTAGCAACTTAATATCGACCCCGCGCAGACGTATCCGCGACAATCAATACGAGTTCCCGTCGCACCGAGAAGTATCGCTCGACGCGCGCGAGCTGGTGCAGCAGATTCTTACACCCAACCCCCAAGAACGTCCCTCATTACACGACATCGTTGATCACGGCTTCTTCACCAGCGGCATCGTACCCGGATTCATACCCATCTCCGCGCGTGACATGCCACCCGACTTCCGACATATCTCACCCCTCGTCTCACAAGCAAACCTTTCTCGCCTGCGGCAGGCATGTCAACTCGACGGAGAGGTCGCGTCACCAACGCCGCAAGACATTGAGCCCCCAGCCCCAAGCGCGAGTAGCGCGAGCAGCCTCGCACAGCAGGAACGCGAATTCCACAAAGCAGTACAGCCCGGCAGCCCGATCTCCGCGCTTCTCAGCTCTGCACGCCAGCCGCTCATAGTCGCGCCTGGCGGTATCGGCGCCGTGCGTGGTGAACCGACACTCCTTCGCAAATTGCAAGCCGCGAAGAAGGACGCAGCCAAGTCTCCCGCCAAGTCACTCAAGGCTTCAAATCGATTGCAGGGCATCACGGAGGAGGGCGGCGCGGGCGCTGTTGCGTACGAGAAGCAAGGGGAAGAGGTGCGGATGAAGGAGTTACAGAGTCAGAAGGCCAGGATCGTCGCGCAGATGGTACCTGCCCAGCTCCCACGCTCCGCCGAGTCGCCGTTCGAGGATGCGGAGAATATGCCTGCACCAATGCGAGCGCCTGCACCGGGTGAGCGACGAGTCCGAGTGCGCTCGAGGGAGACCCAGGTTGTTCTCGGTGAGGGTACTTGCTTACGTGTTTCTGTGCAGGAGCTGACGGGCCGCAGGATCGTCAGGCGGCGCTACCGCTACTACACCAACATCTGGCACTGGCACGCCCAAGGTCAACGGGTTCGATGCAGCGGCAGAGACGCTCAGTACTGCCTTCGATGCATTCTCGCAGGGCCTGCTTTTCCGTGACCCAAGCGACGATGTAGACTTACCAGAGGAACGCGTATTCATTGCATCCTGGGTCGATTACTGTAATAAGTATGGTATGGGCTATGCTCTCACGGACGGCTCGGTCGGTGTGCACTTCAACGACAGCACAACGCTCGTCCTCGCCGCGGACAAACAGTACGTAATCTCTCGTTCATTGCTCCGTACGGCACGTTGATCCGCTATGGCAGGCATTTCGACTACATATCGTCGCGCCGCCAAGGCACGGTGTATGTACGCAAGAACTATACCGTCGCGGACTACCCAGAAGAGCTGAAGAGTAAAGTATACCTCCTGAAACATTTCGAAAACTACATCATGGGCAAATTATACGGCGATTACGAGTACACGTTCACGGATCTGCAACGTACGAAATGCATGCATTTCGTGCAGAAGTACCTGCGCATGAAACATGTCATTGTATTCAAGTTAAGCCACGACGTCCTCCAGGTACGTGTGCTGCCGTACCGCACACGGTGCTAGCTAACACGACGCAGTTCAACTTCTACGACCATTCGAAGATCATCCTCTCCGCGCAGGGCCTCTCAATCGCGCACATCGACAAGAACTACGTGCTCACGCGCTGGACGCTAAGCCAAGTGATGGCGCGGGCGCTCCTCCCACCGCCTTCGGATCCCGATCAAGCTAAATTGGCACAGCGCTTGCTGGATAAGCTCAAGTACTGCAAGGAGGTGCTCTTGTCGATCCGCAATGCGAGCGCTAGCGCTAGTGGAAGCGGGAGCGGGAGCGAAAATGGCGGTGGGGTCAGCGCGAAGCCGTCAAAGGCAACCTTGAGGTAGAAGACAGAAATGACACGTCTGGGGCGGATCGGCGCTTGGTCGCTGGACCCCCCTTCGGCGCGATGAGTTCGGGTTTTTCTTAACGCTCTTTTACTGTCAGCACTGGACTACTACATTTCCATAGCAAAGATGTACGATCTAATAGGCCCTTCCGATCTGCATGATCCACGTTACCATTATATTCATCCAATCCACACATATTTCACCTCATCACCTCCCTCGCGATACATATTTCTTGGTTCGGTCCCTTTGGAAAAGGGTCATTTACGGTCCGCTCATTTATGGAACATGTATTATATACGTGCATTGAATGAGTGGGGAATGCCGGAATGAGTGACATCCAAAGGCGACAACGGCTTTCCCAGGTCTCACTAGATCTCACTCTCAGGGAAAAAGCATGTCAGATTACTATAGAGCCCGTCCGGCGCACGGTTTCTCGGACACGACGGTATCACACTCAAAATATTCGAATTATTTTATTTATCGAGTCCGACAACTTGACCGTCTGGTACACTTTACTGTACTGCGATACTCGCATCAGACAGCCCAGCCAATCTAGACTCCTTTTTTCTTTCGTTACAGTCACCCGACCGCCGGCGACCAGATCTAGACTTCTGAGACCCACGTGACCTTCCTGCCTTCTTAGTGGCTAGTAACCCGTGCCTTGACACAACCAGTATTGCATACCCTGTTGCACGCTTTCACAAAAGTTATCATTTCGTATGTAATGAGCATAGCCTTGAACATCGCACCGCACCCGGTCAATGCGATGCCTATATAAGGACTACATCAGGATACGACAAAGCTACCCTGTTCATTCTCCCCTCATCATGCGGCCTCCAAAGTAAGCGGTCTAGCATTCTCAACGCTCTTTCGCTGGAGGTGACGGTCAATGTTTCAGATCTCTTAATAGACGTCTCCGTGTCCGATACGTATCACCCCCTCAACCCGTCCTCACATCGAGCGAGTACCTTAGAGGAGGTACGTCTTCTACTCATACCTGCGCCTCTCTCTAATTGTATCCTTTTCTCGTGAAGGGACGATCAGGAAGCTTTCCGACGACGTGCTTCTGACTATATTTAGCTATTATCTCGATGCCTCCCCACAATTTTGGCCAAGGCTTGTGCACATATGCCGCAAATGGCGGCGTATCGTATTTGCATCTCACCGGGCTCTTCGCCTTCGACTCTTTTGCACGCACGGAACGCCTGTACTGAAGGCCTTATATTTATGGCCCACCCTGCCTATTGTCGTACAGTACGGGGGATCTCCAGCACCGTATCCACCGGCTCCTGAGGACGAGGAGAATATTGTGGCCGCACTCAAGCAATCTGATCGTGTTAGCTCTATCAGACTCACCGTGACAAGCCCACTCCTGGAAAAGTTATCTGAAATCAAGAGCCCGTTTTCGGAACTAGAGCACCTCGTTCTTCGGTGTCAAGAAAGCGTGCCGCTGGCCCTCACCGACTCTTTTCAGTGGGGCCCACGCCTCCGCACTCTGTGCTTGACCAGCGTTGCCATTCCCTCACTCCCGCGACTTCTTTATCATTCCATGGGCCTGGTCGATCTTCAACTTCATGAAATTTCCAATGTTGGATATATCTCCCCAGAAGCTTTCGCGGTTGCCCTGTCTAGGATGACCCATCTCCGAACACTTTCACTCCATTTCCTTGCCAGCGCCCCCTACCCACTCTGCGCCGACTTGCCTCCACAACCAAGGGAGCGCGTTATTCTTCTTGCTCTCATGAGACTCAAATATCGAGGACCGAGCACGTACTTGGATAGTTTGGCAGTTAGAATCGATGCTCCTCGTCTCGGCGATATTGACATTACGATCATTAGCCCACCCCCGCCGATCGGCGAATCGCACCTTGGCCGATTCATCAACCGGATTGGAATGCACAAGTTACATAGTCGAGCGGACATTCTATTCTCTGAGCATACCACCACCATCTCCCTCACCCAACCAGAGTCGCCTACGCGCCTTGAGCTGCATATCTCTTCCAAATCATTGTTTGTACTGTTGTCATACATGGCTTGGATATGCCATGGTTTAGATTCATCCCTTCGTGGTATAGAACATCTACGCATCTGTGCGATGCGACCAACAAGTTACGGCAGCATCGACTGTGACGACTGGTGGCTGCTTTTACGCCCTTTCAAAGGCACAAAATGGGCTCATTTAGCTTTCCGCTACTGGAAAGATGTTCTACTTGCTCTCCAATACTCCGAAAAGCAGCGTGAAACACTGCTACCATGCCTACATAAGGTCTGCATACAAGGGCCCGATCCGCATGATATGCGTTTGCAGAAGGCCGTAGGATGGTTCATTCACTCACGCCTGCTCTCGGGCCATATCATAGCGTTGGAGTGTAAACATCTGTCGATCAATGAGCTTCATGGAACAGGTACGGCGTTTGTCTAGTGCCAGTTTTCATCATTCACTAATGTACTTGGTGCAGGACCCTCTTATCAGCGGGTCGCGATTGAGATGCTCTCTGTCGATGTCCTTCTGAACATATTTTGTCATTACCTGCATCCCTCTCCGCAAATTTGGCCAACGCTCACCCACGTATGCCGAAGTTGGCGACAGATCGTCCTGAGATATCCTCTGAGCCTGGATCTTCGACTCTACTGTACATATAGGATGCCTGTCTCTAAGATTCTAGAATGTTGGCCACCCTTTCCTCTCGTCGTGAACTACGGAGGAATTCCTGAGCTCGTTCCACCAGCTCTCGAGGACGATGATAATATCATTGCCTCACTGAAGGAATCTGGTCGTGTTAGCTCCATCAGCCTCACCGTCACCAGCTCGCTCATCGAAAAACTCCCCGCAATCACTAAGCCGCTTTCGGAACTAGAAGAACTCGTTCTTCTGTCCCAAGATAACGCGCAGCTAACCTTCCCCAGCACTTTTCGGTGGGGCTCTCGTCTCCGCACTCTCCACTCGACCAGAGTTGCTTTGCCCTCATTGCCGCAGCTACTTTCACCCTGCCAGGACCTCACTGATCTTCAGCTCTACGAAATTCCTAGTGTCGGGTATTTTTCCCCAGAAGCATTGGCGAGTGCGTTGTCCGGGGTGACCCATCTTCGGATACTTTCACTCCATTTCCTTTCCTTCCCCCCTCGCCGAAAACACCTTGGCTTGCCTCCACCGCCAGAGGGACGCGTTGTTCTGCCCGCTCTCAGGCGCCTCAAATATCGAGGAACTAGCAAATACTTGGACAGCTTCGTGGCCAGAATCGACGCGCCTCGTCTCCGGGATATTGATATCACATTCTTTAGTCAACCCACAATGGACGCGTCTCAACTTGGCCGATTCATTGAGCGGATAGAAATGCAGAGGCCGCTCAATGAAGCACAGGTTCAAATCTCCGCAAATGCCATTTCCGTGACCTTTCCTAACCAAAGCACTGCCACGCCGCTTCGACTACACATTCCTTGCAAGCAGTTAGACTGGCAGTTATCCTCGATGGCTCAAATTTGCAACCGTTTTCCCTCTTCCATATTCCATGTAGAACATCTACACATCAGTTCGACACAATCACTAAATAGAGAGGATGGTATGGCAAGTGAACAATGGCTGGAGCTTATCCACGCATTCAGCGGCGTAAAAGACTTTCGTGTAACCGGCGTACATTTGGCGGACGTCTTGTATGCTTTGCATCCGGCCAATGGGGGCCACACAACTGAAACTGTACTCCCTACCCTGCGCAATCTTCGAGTAGAGGAGCCTACGATGACCGTGGATATACCATTGTGGGACGAGGCAGAGTCATTCCTCGCCTTGCGGCAGCTCTCTGGACGTCCTGTAGAGCTGCATGCCCGTGTGTCATGTCACATCTGTAATACACGTTTCATACGGCAGCAAGAACTCAAAAGACACCTTATCGTCATGCACTCATACCGACTCTATTGCGGAGACTTCGAGTGCAAGCCAGGATACAATGACCTATACCCAGATCAACACTTGCGTGCGGCCAGACTCCTTAAAATCGCACACACCAAAATACACAGGCGTATCTCGAATCTTGCACCATCTTATTCCGATAGTCACAGTAGTGGTAAACCCGCCTTAGATATCTTTGGACCCTTCACCAGAATGCAGGCGCCATTCGGATTGTTTGGTATTTCCTCATGATGCGTATGGACGGCGATCATGACTTAAATCTTCCGCATGATTTGGAGTCACTTTCTAACGTAGATTGCTCTTTTTGAGCTCCCTACATTGTAAGGCTAGCAGTCGAAGATTTGCTTGGGAATAGATTGTGGACTTAGTGCATTCCAGAAGATACAGAAACGCAACGTAGTAGGGTTGAAAAAAAATAGGATCTGAGCCGAGAAAAGGTGGGCCGATACAGTAAGCGCCTGTAACACGTCTACGCGTTCACCCAACCTCAACTCCACCATTCTCGTCTCGTCTCGCCCCAATCCCTTCACCTGCCTCCTCAGTGAACACTATTCAGCACCCCTTATCTAACACTATCAACACCCACGCTCCCCCAAGAGGTGCCACCAAAGCCGGCATCCTATGAAAAAAAACTGTCTCCCACTTCCCTCGTCGGAATGCCAAAGTTCAGCCCCCTTCGCCGCCCCAAGTCATCAAGGACAAGACGGGTTCCCTGCGCTACCAAAGATTGTCTTTCCTTGGAGAGGTCAGCACCCACTTATCTCCGCCTTTTCTGTCCCTTACCTACCCCAATCTCTCAGGCCGGGTTCGCTAGAGTGTATTAAGCTAGACACTCCCGCAATAACTACCCTGCCTGTAAGGTCGTAACGAAGAGTTCGCTCAAGACAAACAAAGCCAAAACTAAGGTATGTGCTCACTGCCCAGATCATTCCTCAACACTAAACGGGTTCTAGCTCTACGCAGGGATTAAAATCCACAAGGCGTTAGAGCACCTGAACGTTGTTCGATTAATCGACTGCTTCGAGGACGAAGAGAATGCATATATGACCCTCGAGCTTTGTCCCAGTGGCTCCCTCATGAACATGCTCCACCGTCGTCGTGTCTTCTCAGAGCCAGTGGCCTACTTTTTCATGGTGCGACTCATTGGTGCTTGCCGCTACATGCACATCCACCAGGTCATCCACGGCGACCTCAAGCTGGGCAACCTTTTCTTTCACGCCGACTTAAAAATTGAAGTTGGCGGCTTTGGTCTGGCGGCGCTCATCGAGAGCACCAGCGAGCGGAAGAAAACCATCTGCGGGACGCCCAACTATATTGTGCCAGAGGTATTGTTCGACACCGCGAACGGCCACAGCTTCGAATTTGACACCTGGTCCATAGGTGTTATTCTCTACGCATTCGTCGTCGGCCGGTCACCCTTTCAAACGAAAGACGTCAAGGAGGTTTATCAGTACGTTCGCCGGTATAATTCATTAGCAACTCAACCTCGATCCCGCGCAGACATATCCGCGACAACCAATACGGGTTCCCTTCACATCGGGAAGCATCGCTCGACGGGCGTGAGCCCATGCAACAAGTCCTCACGCCGGACCCACAAGAATGGCATCCTTACACGATATCGTTGACCATGCTTTCTTCACCTGCAGCATCGTTCCCGGATTCACACTTATCTCCATCAGTGACATGTCTCCCGACTTCCGACATATCTCGCCCCTCGTCTCACAAGTGAACCTCTTACCTGCGGCAAGCATGCCAACTCGACGGGGATGTCGCGTCACCCACGCCGCAAGACATCGAGCCTCCCGCCACAAGCGCGAGTAGCACAAGCAGCCTCGCACAGCAGGAACGCGAATTTCAGAAGGCAGTGTAACCCGGCAGCCCAATCTCCGTGCTCTCAGCTCTGCACGTCAGCTGCTCATGGTCGCCCCTGGCGGTATCGGCGCCGTGCGTGGGGAACCGACACTCCTTCGTAAATTATAGGGCGCGAAGAGGACGCAGCCAAGTCGCCCGCCAAGTCGCTCAAGGCTTCAAATAGACTGCAGGGCATCACGGAGGAAGGCGGCGCGGGCGCTGTTGCGTACGAGAAGCAGGGGGAAGAGGTGCGGATGAAGGAGTTACAGAGTCAGAAGGCCAGGATCGTCGCGCAGATGGTACCTGCCCAGCTCCCACGCTCCGCCGAGTCGCCGTTCGAGGATGCGGAGAATATGCCTGCACCGATGCAAGAGCCTGCACCGGGTGAGCGACGAGTCCGAGTGCGCTCGAGGGAGACCCAGGTTGTTCTCGGCGAGGCCGCTTACCTATGCGTTTCTGTGCAGGAGCTGACGGGCCGCAGGATCGTCAGGCGGCACCAACATCTGGTACTGGCACGCCCAAGGTCAACGGGTTCGATGCAGCGGCGAAGACCCTCTGTACAGCTTTCGATGCGTTCTCGCAGGGCTTGCTTTTCTGAGATCCAAGCGACGATGTAGACTTGCCAGAGGAACGCGTCTTCATCGCGTCCTGGGTCGACTACTGTAAAAGTACGGTATGGACTATGCTCTCACGGACGGCTCGGTCGGTGTGCACCTCAACGACAGCACAATGCTCGTCCTTGCTGCGGACAAACAGTACGTAATATCTCGCTCATGACCCCGTACGGCACGTTGATGCGCTATGGCAGGCATTTCGACTACATATCGTCGCGCCGCCAAGGCACGATGCATGTACGCAAGAAATACACCGTCGCGGACTGCCCAGAAGAGCTGGAGAGCAAAGTGTACCTGCTAAAACACTTTGAAAATTACGTCATGGGCAAATTACACGGCGATTACGAATATACGTTCACTGATCTGCCCGGTCTATGCCTACGCTCGTGCCTCGCTTCGGCATAGAGCATAGTCTTTGCGCTAACGAACCAGGCGGCACGTGCCCATCCCTTTCTCCCGTGCCACCACCTGTCATTCCCCCTTTCCATCCGGTTCAATGAATCGGACCTCGTTTCTTTCTCCCGCCCGCCGCACCCAGAAACTCGCTGATAAAGGGTCGATGATGGAGCTCGCAAGTCCGACGCTCTGCGGTTCGCGCCGGTGGCCCCACCCGCCCGTCGCGACCTCGCCTCGGACACAAGAAAACCCCATTTTCGATCGAGAAGCACTTTGTGCTTCCGCCCACTCGCTACGCTACTCAAGCTTCAAGCACTCAGCCTATCGGCTTTCCCGTGCAGCACACGCCCTCAGGCTCTCCCCCCTTCCTTATGGTGCTGCACGAATTCACCCCTGGGCCTCGACCCGCAAGGTAGTAACGCACAAAGATGCAACGAACCAAGTGCATGCACTTCGTGCAAAAGTACCTGCGCACGAAACACGTCATGGTATTCGAGTTAAGCCACGACGTCCTCCAGGTACGTGCGCTACCGTACCGCACACGGAACTAGCTCAACTTCTATGACCATTCGAAGATCATCCTCTCCGCGCAGGGCCTCTCAATCGCGCACATCGACAAGAACTACGTGCTCATGCGCTGGACGCTAAGCCAAGTGATGGCGCGCGCTCTCCTCCCACCGCCTTCGGATCCCGATCAAGCTAAATTGGCACAGCGCTTGCTGGATAAGCTCAAGTACTGCAAGGAAGTGCTCTTGTCGATCCGCAATGCGAGCGCTAGCGCTAGTGGAAGCGGGAGCGGGAGCGAAAATGGCGGTGGGGTCAGCGCGAAGCCGTCAAAGGCAACCTTGAGGTAGAAGACAGAAATGACACGTCTGGGGTGGATCGGCGCTTGGTCGCTGACCCCCCTTTGGCGCGATGAGTTCGGGTTTTTCTTAACGCTCTTTTACTGTCAGCACTGGACTACTACATTTCCATAGCAAAGATGTACGATCTAATAGGCCCTTCCGATCTGCATGATCCACGTTACCATTATATCATCCAATCCACATACATTTTCTTTCTGCCATCCACCTCACCACCTCCTCCGCGATACATATTTCTTAGTTCGGTCCCTTTGGAAAGGGACATTTACGGCCCGCACATTTGAAACATGTATTATATACGTGCATTGAGTGAGTGGGGAATGCCAGAATGAGCGACATCCAAAGTCTGACGGCACGCTGCTGCGGGGTGTGACATGTGACATGTGACAGTCGACCTCGGAACGACGCTTCGCGATGGACTCGCTATCCATGTGCCTGCGGCGTTCCAGCGCTGCAGGAGGCTTCTGAGCGAGCCAGAAGACATTGTCGAACGCTGGAGCGAGTTGGGGAAGAGGCGTCAGCGGCTCAACTCCTTTCCTAGGTCTCACGTGACCTTCTGTGGGGCTAGCACCCCGGGCCGGGCGACACAACGGAATAAAGATTACCCTCAGTATACCCCATCAAAGAAAACCCGGTATTGCACGCCTGGTGCACGCGTTGGCCTTCACAAAAGTTATGTAATGAGCATAGCCTTAAGAACTGCGGCCATAGCAATGCGATGCCTACATAAGGACACGACAACTTGAATAGCTGCCCTGTTCATTTTTCCCTCATTATGCAGTCTCCAAAGTAAGCGGTCTAGCGGCCTTCTCAACGCTCTTTCGCTGGAGATAACAGTCAATGTTGCAGATATCTTAATAAACGTGTCTGTGTCCGATCCGTATCGCCGCCCCAACCCGTCATCGCACCGAGCGAATACCCTAATAGAGGAGGTACGTCTTCCGTACATACCTGCACCTCTCTTTAATTGTACGATCCTTTTCTCGTGAAGGAACGATCAGGAAGCTTTCAGACGACGTCCTTCAGATCATATTGCGCTATTATCTCGATGTGTCTCCACAATTTTGGCCAAGGCTTGTGTACATATGCCGCAAATGGCGACGTATCGTATTCGCATCTCATCGGGCTCTTCACCTTCGGCTCTTTTGTACGCCCGGAACACCTGTACTGAAGACCTTAGATTGCTGGCCCACCCTTCCTATTGTCGTACAGTACGGGGGACCTCCGGCACCCTATTCACCGGCTCCCGAGGATGAGCGGAATATTGTGATCGCACTCAAGCAGTCTGATCGTGTTAGTTCTATCAGCCTCACCGTCACAAGGTCACTCCTGGAAAAGTTATCCGCAATCGAGGGGCCGTTTTCGGAGCTGGAAGACCTCATTCTTCGATGTCGGGATGACATGTCGCTGACCCTCCCAAACTCTTTTCAGTGGGGACCACGCCTCCGGACTCTGCGCTTGACCAGCGTTGCCATTCCCTCACTCCCACGACTTCTTTATCATTCCACAGGTCTGGTTGATCTTCAGCTTCATGAAATTTCCGATGTTGTGTATATATCCCCAGAAGCTTTCGCGGATACCTTGTCCGGGATGACCCATCTCCGAACACTTTCACTCCATTTCCTTCCCTGCGCTCCCTACCCACTCTGCGCTGACTTGCGTCACGGTCTACTACCTAGGGAACGCGTTATTCTCCCCACTCTCATGAGCCTCAAATATCAAGGAACTAGCAAGTACTTGGATAACTTGGCTGCTAGAATCGATGCTCCTCGTCTCGGCGATATCAGCATTGCATTCACTAGCAACTTGCTAACCGTGCCGATGGACGCTCCGCACCTCGGCCGATTCATCGACCAGATAGCAATACAAAAGTCACATCGTCGGGCGGAAATTCTATTCTCTGAGCATGCCACCTCCATCTCCCTTACCCAACCAGATTCGCCTACGCGCCTTGAGCTGTAATTCTCTTCCAAGTCGCCGTTGTCATACATGACTTGGATATGCTACAGTTTACATTCATCCCTTCGTGGTATAGAACACCTACGCATCTGTGCGAAGCGACCAACAAGTTACGGCAAATGCGACTGGGAATACTGGCGGCTGCTTTTACGCCCTTTCGGAGGCACAACATGGGCTCATTTGGCCTACGACCACTTGACAAATGTTATACTCGCTCTGTGATACTCCGAAAAGCGGCGTGAAACTCTGCTACCAGCCCTACATAAGCTCTGCATACAAAGGCCCGACTCGCATGATATGCGTTCGCAGAAGGCCGTAGAATCGTTCATTCACTCACGCCTGCTCTCGGACCATATCATAGTGTTGGAGTATGAACGACTGCAGATCAATGAGCTTCATGGAACAGGTACAGCATTTGTGCAATGCCAGTTTTAATCACTCACTAAGGTACTTGGAGCAGGACGCTCTTGTCAGCGGGTCACAACTGAGATGCTCTCTGCCGACGTCCTTCTGAATATATTTTGTCATTACCTGCGTGCCTCTCCGCAAATTTGGCCAACACTCACCCACGTATGCCGAAGTTGGCGACAAACCGTATTGAAACACCCTCTGGGCCTAGATCTTCGACTCTACTGTACATATGGAATGCCTGTCTCTAAGTCTCTTGAATATTGGCCACCCTTTCCTCTCGTCGTGAACTACGGAGGATTTCCCGAACTCGACTCACCGGCTCTCGAGGACGATGATAATATCATTGCCTCACTGAAGGAATCTGGTCGTGTTCGCTCCATCAGCCTCACCGTTACCAGCTCGCTCATCAAAAAACTTCCCACAATCACTAAGCCATTTTCGGAACTAGAAAAACTCGTTCTTCTGTCCCAAGATAACGTGCAGCTGACCCTTCCCAGCGCCTTTCGGTGGGGCTCTCGTCTCCGTACTCTCCACTCGACCAGAGTTGCTTTCCCCTCTTTCCCGCAGCTGCTTTTACCCTGCCAAGACCTCGCTAATCTTCAGCTCCACGAAATTCCTAGTGCCGGGTATTTTTCCCCGGAAGCATTAGCGAATGCGTTGTCCGGGGTGACCCACCTTCGAATACTTTCACTTCATTTCCTTTCCTTTCCCCCTCGCCGAAAACACCTTGGCTTACCTCCACCGTCAGAGGAACGCGTCGTTCTCCCTGCTCTCAAGTGCCTCAAATATCGAGGAACTAGCAAATTACTTGGACAGCTTCGTGGCCAGAATCGACGCGCCTCGTCTCCGGGATATTGATATCACATTCTTTAGCCAACCCACCATGGACGCATCCCAACTTGGCCGATTCATTGAGCGGATAGAAATGCAGAGGCCGCTCAGTCAAGCAGCGGTTCAAATATCCGTGAATGCGATTTCCATTAGCTTTCATAATTCAAGCACTGCCTCACCGCTTCGACTACAAATACCTTGCGAGCAGTTAGACTGGCAGTTATTCTCAATGGCTCAAATCTGCAAACATTTTTCCCCATTCCTATTCCATGTAGAGCATCTACACATCAGTTCGAAACAATCGCCCTTGCAACCGCCAACTTTGATTAGGGAGGATGGCACAGCGGCAAGTGAACAATGGCTGGAACTTATCCGCACATTCGGCAGCGCAAAAGACATTCGTATAGCTGGCGCACATGCGACGGATATCTTGTGTGCTTTGCATACAGCCAATGGGTTCCACATAACGGAAACCGTGCTGCCTACTCTGCGCAATCTTCGCGTATGGGGGCGCATGGCCATGGATACACCGTTGTGGGAAGCGGCAGAGTCATTCCTCGCCTCGCGGCAGCTCTCTGGACGTCCCGTAGAGCTGTTTACCAGTATGTCATGCCACATCTGTAACATCCGTTTCATACAGCAGCAGGAACTCAAAAGACACCTTGTACGCATGCACTTATACCGACTCTATTGCGGAGACTTCGAGTGCAAGCCAGGATACAATGACCTATTCCCAGATCAACACGCTCGCAGACACGCTGAAATCGCACATACCGTGACCGATACACATATCTCGAATCCGAAACCCTCTTATCCTGACAGTCATGGTAATGGTAAACCCGCTTTAGATATCTTTGGACCCTTCACCACGCTGCAGGCGCCGTTTGATTTATCGGGTCTTCCTTTTGATACGTCTGAGATGTCTACAACGACATAGGTTAAAAACGGCTTTCCACTTGTAGACATAGGTCGCTGGTTCAAGTTTGGTTCCCCACATTTTAAGGCTAATACAGTAGCAGTCGAAGATTACTCGGGAGATAGAATGTGGGCTTATTCTAGAAGATAAACATAGGGCAGTTGAAAATCATAAAGCAAAAGGCTTCCGAGTTCCGAACAGAGAGTCCCGAGAGCAAGGAAAAGGGAGGTGGGAGGAAAGAAAATGCACGGTTTATGGCTGGTCCCAAGGCGGGCCGACCGTGGAAACAAATGCCCTTCATATACAGACGTCCACCAGACCCGAGTCGGCGAACGAGAGATATGAGTCTGCTCCTTCAAGTTCTCCCCCACAACTCAACCTTACAAAAAGAAACACAGCCACAATCGCGAAGCCTATCTCCAATCAACCACACGGACGGCATCCAACTCCTCCTAGCAGCGGTCTTCAGCCAACTGACCCGACCCTCGCCCGAAGGCCTACTCGCACAGCTCCCACCACCAACAACGCAACTCCCTCGCGCCAAGCCCCTGCCCAAGCCCAAAGCCCCGACCAAATGGGAGCGCTTCGCCCGCGCCCAGGGCATCCAATTGCAGCGATGCGACAAGAAGGTTTGGGATGACGAGCGGCAGGTCTGGGTGCCGTGCTGAGGCTGGAAGGGCAAGAACAGGGATGAGGAAACACAATGGCTGCACGAGGTTCCTGCCAACGCCGGTGCGTGCGTGCGTCCCTTCAGAGACGATCTTACGGAAAATGCGGATTATGATCCATTGAAGGAGGCACGTACGGCGCGCAAGGAGCGCATGACGAAGAACGAGCGCCAGCGTATACAGAACCTCGTGCAGGCGCAACAGGATCGCATGAGGTCGACCGTCGCGATGGGTGCAGGTGCAGGTCCGCGGGTCGACCGCAAAAAGTATATTGATCGTACGCTTGCGATGATGCGGACGAGCACGGCGAGTATGGGCAAGTTCGACCGCGTGCTCGATGGTGAGAAAAAGCTGCGCGGGGTGAAGCTGTGAAGTGTAAGGTACGTCCCGCCTCCACCTTCCTTCAACCTCGCGTGCTCATTACCGCCCCTAGTTGGACCCATCGAAAAATCCGTCGATGTGGAGAGAAGCGCGAATATGACCCTCGTTAAACAAATCGGAAATGGCGTGCCGGGCGGCTCGTCGATGAAAAAAGCGAAACGAGATGCTGGTGCTGCTGGTGCGGGGACGTGGTCAACGTGCGCAAGGCGGTGCGATTCGCTTCTGAAGGCAAGGGAGCAGCTCCGCTCGCCCGCAAGTCGGCCGCTGGCTCGGGTTCAGATAGCAGACAAAAGCGGAAGGGAAAACGGTCGGGATGACTTGCTTCTACTGATTTGTGTACCAACGCATATGCAATCACAAAAGGATTTGACATTTGCGTTGGGGCTCAGCTGAGGAGGATAACATGTACAGTAACTAAAAATAATGAGGTTGTTCTCAGATGTCAAAGAGTGCGGGCGGCGTTTCCGTGCAGAAGACCTTCCTAACCTGCGGTGCATATTAGCGAGGTTGCTGTGTGATCTCGTGTATGATTGCTACCTCTGCGGAAGCTTTACATTGATCACCGAGGTTCCCGGCCTCAAAAAGTGGACGCAAACCACTTCAAAATTTGCATATTAAGGTAGCGGAAAATGAAGATATACCGTGATGGTGCGGGAACGACGTTATCGCGCGGCGCGGCGAAGGGTCTTGCCAAAGCGATCGAGGTTGTAGGCGAACTCAGGGATGGACTGGAAGACCTCCAACGAGTACCAGAAGTCTGTACCTTTCTGCTCCAGCCCCGGTTCGTAGTCCCCTGCGTCGATAATTACGAATTCCTGGCCGTGGTGAGAATGCCTTGTTTTACAGATGCCTGGGTTGGTTTGCTTTTTGAAAGGCCATATTCTGCCGCCGCCGACCCGATCTGCGTGTTCAAATTGCAGTCAACCCCAGTAACAGCAGCCTGTTAAGGCCCAAAAGGAGAAAAAGATTGCAACTATAGTAAGTGCCTACCCTTGGATGTAGTCCGTACAGGTCAATGTGACTGACGACCTCCCTTTCAGGTTTCTGCGAGTCCCACTGTCCAGGAAAATGCAACTTTTTATCCAAGGAATATCTGCGCTCCGGTTAGCTTGAGCCTGACAAAAAAAGATCATGCGGGATGGGCTTAAACGAAGCAGACATCATCGCTAATTAGTACTCACCGTCGTACCCACTCCTGGAAGCTCGGCTGTGGACCCATGCCCATGGTAGACGCGTCGAAGACTCGGGCATGAGTCGGGCCCACCCACAGATATTGCGTCACGGTTGGGAGAAAGGTGTCCTCGTTAAATTTGGACGACTCTTCAAGCTTCAAGCTTCGCGTCCTTACTCGTAATGACTGGAAAGCATGGCATTTCGTACTTGTCAGTCAGACAGAACCCAGATGTGAGCGTTGTTGATCAGGATGTCGAGCCTGCGCGGTTCCAGCACCTCCTGAGCGACTCTGCGGATGCGGCAGCGTCGGGGGCAAGATGATCTATCTTCCTTGCCCGCATCAGCTTCAGCGTTGCGGGAGAAACTTGATGAATTCTAGCGTGTGCCCTGATTACCGTGAACGCATCCGAGTCGCGCTCCAAGTGAGATTGGCATCGTTGTCCGAAAAAAGGAGATAAGCGCCTGTAACACGTCTACGCGTCCACGCGTTCACGTGGCGTTACGCACGACCACTCTCTCATACCGTCGCACAGAAATGAGGACGAGTTCCGTCTTAGCACGGGCTAGTCTCGTCCTGTCCCTGCTTCCCTCTGTTTTATGTAGTTCTTCTCCTCCTGTCAAGGTCTCCCTGCGCACATCCTGGCCTTCCCCGCCATTCCTCCTCGAACTCATGTACGTCCACTCACTCAAGCTACCTCACGACTAACGCCACATCTCCTTTTCCAGTGAAACTATTTCGTTAGAAGAGCCCGACGCATTTTCCCACTGCTGGACGTCTTGACGAGCCCGACGCATTTCCACCCAAGGACAAGCTCTCACCTGAAGCGCAGCAGCAGCTCGCTTTACAGACCGCACTCTCCGCCGGCTACCTGGCTAAACCGGGCGCTCTCGAAGCCGTGCAAGCCCAGCTCGCCCTGCACGCTGCAAATCCAAAACTTGTCGCCTTTTACGAACACTATTCGGACAATGCGAGAGGAACGCGGAATAACGTATCGAGAGACGCAGACGCAGCAGACTCTTGTGACTCGTGGGTGGACTGGTACGGAGAGGTCGTCTGCGAGGTGGAACGACTCGTACACCTCACGGGCCCGGAAACCCTCGATCCTTCGGAGTCCTCCTCGTTTTCGTGAGTTGCCGACCTCTCTCACGTTTCCGCCTCGTAGTATTCATGTCGCAGATTCAGCGAGCCATTTTCGAAACCCCACACTCTCGCGTTCGATCACATATATCCCACACCCGGTCAGGCCTCGAGTGGACCTCCCCGCACTGCCATCCTCTACGCCTCTGTCGAATCTACCAATTTCCGGCAGCTCCATTCACACCTTCTGCGGTTGTCCAGTGCTCCCACACCTAGAGTGCAATACATCTTCAGACCTATCCCTGCCGATGGAGTCGTAGGGGAAAAGGGTTACCTGTCCGGTTACGGCGTCACGCTGGACTTGAAAAAGATGGATTATCTTGCTCTCGACGATAGACGTTCCAACAGCAAAAGTGCGTTTCACTGTCGTTCTCCATAGCGATTTTCTTCTCACGCCAAACGACACTAGACCCACATCGGAAGACGCACAAACAGTGTATGCTGATAGTATAGAAGCCGACTTAGAGAGCGTCCTCCCTCTTCTAGAACAGTACCCCCTCAACACGACCTTGGACGTCGGAGAGCCTCTAACACAGGACGAGATTGCTCGTAAGCATCTCACTATTTCCCCATCTGCGACGCTTCGTGTCATACTGACCTTTTCCTGCAAGAGATCGGTATTCTCGCTACCCAGCTCGTCTCCGAATCGCCAACCCCGCTTCAGACATTAAAACACCTCGTTCAAGATTTCCCCAGATACGCACTTCCCTCGCCCGACGCGTTGTCCCACAGTCCGGTCTCCGGGAGGAAATCTCTTCGAACTCCGGCAAAGTACGCCCTGGCGTGAGCGCGGTTTGGCTGAACGGTGCGCCGGTTACCTCTGACGAGATGAACCCGTACAGGTAAATATCCCATTTTCACTGTTCTTTACATCTGACTGACGTCGCTCACGATTCCCCGAAGCCTTCTTCGTTTAATACGCAAGGAAAGGGACCTCATGATCTCCTTGACGTCCCTTGGCCTCCAACCGGAGAAGCCTTTGAACTTGTCACCCATCCCTCTTTTGGGACATCTTCGCCGAAGGGCGGCGTCACAGATGGTCTTTTCGATGCTAGCGACCGTGCAGAAGATGGCAATCTCATCTTCTGGTGGAGTAACATAGAGAAAGATAGTCGGTGTGTATCCTATTTCTTACTGTGCCTGGCCTTTCTCACAAGCGCACAGTTACTCACGTTGGCAGCCATCTCTATACTCAGTGAGTCCCATATTGTACGTTCATTTTTGCGCGTTACTAACCAAACCAAGCTCTTGCACCCGATGTACCCTGGTCAAATGCCTACCGTCCGCCGCAACATGTTCAACGTCATCTTCGTCTTAGACATGTCTCAACCATCAAGCCTGCACTTCACTGCGAACACTATCTCGATGATCATCGACCGCTCTTACCCGGCGCGCGTTGGCCTCGTACCCATCGTCGAGACCGAAGAAGGCGCGAAGATGGCGAGGGTGTTCTACTACTTGACAGAGACCTACGGCCGCGTCTCGACGATCCGGTTCTTCCGTGCTGTGCGTGAACCATACTTACGAACTATAACACTCACTCATAATTCCCTGCCAGGTCATGGATCTGCAAGGCGAGAGAGAGGAGTTGGACTGGTCCCACGTGCAGGCGCAATTCGAAGCGCTCGCGGTGAGCGACGAGATCAAAGTGGGCGAAGGAGAGCCGATGTCATTCGATGCGGTGATTGGCGGCACTTCCGAAGTCTTCGAGGTGAGGATCAACAAGGCTCGTGCGTACGCTCACCGGCTGGGCACGGATACCGCCTCATCGCCCAACGGCCACATCTTTATCAATGGAAAGTATTTCGCGCTCGAAGACGTACGTTTACTTGCTACCCTTTCCAACGAGCACCATCTCATCTCCAGTCGAGCAGAATTTCCTAATCACGCTGCAAACCAGTGTCGGACAAGCGCTTCAGTACTTCCAAGAAAAGGTCATCCTTCACTTCCCTTGTTGACTTGCGCCTCTCAGCATCTAACTATATTCTGGTTAGGTCTACAAGGGTGCCATTACGGATGAACAGGCGGGCGACATCGAGAACCATTTTTATGATTTGCCCACTACCACGAAGAGGCGCAATCGTCACGTCGTCCCACAGGGCAACGGCGGCGTCCACATTATTAACCTCCCGGACTTGCACAAGCAGGCTGGACTATACGTCTCTCCTGCCACATTTATCTACCCGGGTGAGTTAGCCTTTAACGTCAGCTTGCTTGGCCACTGATGACGATGTACTGTAGCTTCCGAGCAGGTGCCCTTGTCTATCTACGTGGTTGCCGATCTCGATACCGAAGATGGCATGGGTTTCTTGAGGGACGCGCTCACTTTCGCTGTACGTCGTCAAATATACTCTCTTTTCTCTTCTGGTTTAACAGACTTTCCAAAAAGGACACCGGCACTGCACGGTCGCGTTTCACCTTCCTTCATAACCCACATCGCCTAACATCGACTCGGGACGGCAGACACACGTCTCTTCACTGTTCTCTCACCTTATACATAAGGATCTCCTCTCGAAGTTTCCGCATCACGTCTGCTTCAGGTACTTGGCCCACGCGGCGACCGGGATCGAAGCAGTACGGACAGACTGTACTAAGCGCAAATTCCCCGCTCGACGAGATCACCGGCGGCGTCGCCCTGGCCGACATCGACCGAGATGATTACCGGCGGTACGTAGAAGCAGGCAGAATAGTCGCGAAGACAGCCGGCCTCGCACCCGGCGTATCGGGATTGATCATAAATGGCCGAGTAGGGTTCCCATTCGGTCCTCTGCCACGTACTAACTTCCACGCTTGCAGGTCGTCGGACCTATCGCACGAGGAGAGTTCACCGCTGAGATCTACGAAATCCTGCAGGAGTACGAGCTGGTGAAGCGCGTCCAGCCTGTGTTGAGCGCTCTCGAGGATACTGTCCCTGCTTTTGCGAGCTACGACCGGTGAGTCGCGACTCCGGGTTACGAAACACTTATAGCTGCAACTGATTGGCGATAGAGCGACTGCGGCCGACATCGTGTCGATGTTGTCTTCCGTCGTGTCCACGTTGCAAGTCGAGGACCCGTCCCGAGCGGGCATCTTTAACAAAGGCCCGGTTTCGCGCACTCAGAGTTACAAGCAGGTGGATAGTCAATACACGTACGTGATCCATTGCCTCGCATCGGTTGACTGGCTAACGTTACTGTCCACTATCAGCGCGTTTACTGTCGGCGACAATACGACTGCTTTGCATCGTTTCGTCGCCATTTTGGATCCTCTGAGTGAACAAACGCAAAAATATACGAGTCTCTTTGAGGTACTTTTGAGCCCATGAGGCATTTTCGATTTGCTCAGAATGCTCTTCATTTAGTGGCTCTTGAATATCCCAACGGTCGCGGTGGAGTTCCATCTCCTGCCGCTTGAGTACTCAGACGTACGTCACTAGGCCCTGTGTTACGAGCCTATCTCATCATCGCGTCTACAGCTCCCGTTGAAACGCTTCTACCGCTACAACCTCCTCCCTTCTCTCACATTCGATGATACTGGGTAACGCGTGATTAGTCCAATTCTTTGTTCTTCGCTGAGACAATTCGCAGACACGAGCTTCCCGCGCAGGTCTTCTTCCGCGACCTCCCAATCGAGCCGATCTACACTCTCGGCCTCGACGAGCCGTCGTCGTGGCTCGTGCGACCTCGCGAAGCGCTCTATGACCTCGATAACATCCAACTCGGTGTTTTGTCCGGCGACGAGCTACAGCGCGGCGTGGAGGCGGTTTTCGAGCTCGACTACATCATCGTCGGCGGACACGCCCGTGAGCAGGGCACAAACTCTCCCCCGCGCGGCGTACAAGTCCAACTCGCAGCTCACCACGGCAAGCCGATCGACGACACCCTCATCGTGGAGAACCTAGGCTACCTGCAGTTCAAAGCAACCCCAGGCGTGTTCCACCTCGAGATACGCGAGGGACGCGGGCGTGAGGTCTTCCGACTAGAAAGCGCGGGCAACGAAGGGTGGCTCAGCCCGCCTGTCGAGGAGGCCGGCAACGAAGTGACGGTCACCAGTTTCGAGGGCGTGACGCTCTATCCGCGACTGGCGCGTCTTCCAGGCCAGGAGGTCGCCGATGTGCTTGAGGTCCCCGAGGAAGAAGGACTGGAGCCCACCGGAATCGTCGATAATATCGTCTCGCGGTAAGTTGTCGGGCCTGTGTTGTCACGTGACTCGATCTGACGTCGACCTGGTGTAGCATTTCATCAGTGTTCAAGTCGTCGGGAGGCAAGGCGGAGGACGCGGTGTCGACGCAGAGACACGCGGAGATTAATATCTTCACCGTGGCATCGGGTCTGTTGTATGAGGTGAGATCATCGCGAAGAATGACCCGCACGGCTCGCTCACGGATTATCCAGAGATTCGCATCGATCATGATCCTGAGTGTCCTGCGCAACACGAAGCACACTGTGAAGTTCTGGTTCATCGAGAACTTCCTCTCGCCGTCCTTCCTCGTATGATTCTCATCCAAAGTTTGATCGGATCCTGCCTAACCCCTCGCGTAGGAATTCATCCCTCACTTTGCTGAGGAGTACGGTTTCCAGTACGAGCTCGTCACCTACAAGTGGCCGACGTGGTTGAGACAACAACGCGAAAAGCAACGTATTATCTGGGCGTACAAGATCCTCTTCCTCGACGTCCTGTTCCCCATGGATCTCGACAAGGTCATCTTCGTTGACGCGGACCAGATCGTGCGCACGGACCTCAAGGAGCTTATCGATCTCGACTTGCACGGAGCGCCTTATGGCTACACCCCAATGGGCGACGATAACGTAGAGATGGAGGGCTTCAGGTTCTGGAAAACGGGATATTGGGAGACGTTCCTGCGAGGACGGCCCTACCACATCAGGTGAGGCTCATTATTCCTTTCTTGGGTATTATTCCCGGTTGAGCACTGATTGACCGGCCTTCCAGTGCACTGTACATCGTGGACTTGGTTCGATTCCGTCAGATGGCCGCCGGGGTACGTGAAACCTTTTCTTTTAATCTTCGCAATATAAAATCACGTTTCGTTCCTAGGATATCTTGCGCAGTCATTACCAACAGCTTTCTGCAGACCCCAATTCACTCGCTAACCTTGATCAAGGTAAGTTGGGCTCATTCCTTGTAAACTCGTGATGACCTTGGCGATTTGTCATAGACTGCCGAACAACCTGCAAGGACACGTTCCTATTGTGAGTGCCTAAGAGCCTTGGCTCTCGTCAGGGTCGCTTACCGGTTCAAAGTTCTCCCTGCATGAAGACTGGTTATGGGTAGGTTTCTATCTCATGTTTCTATTACGACGCTGCCATATAGAAGTTCCTTTTTCCTTTAGTGTGAAACGTGGTGTGAGTCGGAAGCAAATTCATGTCACATTTTCTGTGCTAACAATCTCTCAGGTAGCAAGGACAGGCTTCATCGTGCCAAGACCATCGATCTCTGCCAAAATCCGCTGACCGTTAGTGCCTCACACCTCCGAGAGCCTACCCGCTTGCTAATCCTGCTGTTACCCTCACAGAAAGAGCCGAAGCTCGCACGCGCCCGTCAAATCCCAGAATGGGAGTTGTACGATTCTGAGATCGCGCGCTTCACACGGAAGCTGGCGAACGAGGGTCGTATCCATGCCAGCGCCGCGGCCGCGGACGTCAACGAGCTCGCGAAGGTCGGATCCGTCCCTGTCCCCGTTCCGGTCGAAGAGACGACGCAGGACCCTGTTGTGGGCGAGGAGGAAGGCGAGGTCGAGGTCGAAGTGTCCTCGGCGCCCATCCGGGATGAGCTGTAGCCGTGACGCGCAGCAAGTCGGAATATGGGACGTTTCAAGTAGAACAATTCGGATTGTTCTGTAGCTGGACGCCGACGGCAAATAGAGACAATTTTTCATCTGGCTTGACAAGGTCCTGAATAAGGGGTAAGCGCTAACTTGCAATTTTACTGATGTAGTGTGTACGGCAGCCACGAGGCTACAATAACCGCTTTGTACGAGAGAATAGTCCAAACCTATGCAACACCCGCGATAATGGCAAAAAGCCCACTTTTCGTGAACAGATTCTCGCGTATCACTTGATCCATGTGTCACGAGCAAACCAAGCGGTAAGTGAACTGAGGAATCATATGTGTACCCTTACCAGCTGCACCTTTGAATTGAAATTTAATAGTTTGACCCGTGCCTCAACTGGAATCCTCCATTGGAACATCATGACGACGTCCTACAGCACAGCACTCTCCAAAAGCCCCGTGCATGTGCAATGTGACAGTCTCTTAATCGCACGGGTCAATGCCGATCGGCCGGCAGATACACTCATTCTCTGTTTCACCTTTCTGTATTGATCCTTCACACACTGTGCCTGCCTCGCCTGCTAAACACGATGCAAAAGACGATGTCGTATGACCGCGGCAGCTGTCGTATTCTACTGTGATCGAGGATCTCGTATGACAAGACACAACCACTCCAGCGCTGATTACGAGCCCCGGGCTACTGGCCGCCAGGTCCAGCTAGATTGTCAGGGTGCCAGTTACTTGTGTTCACAGTGCAGTAACTGCGAGACGTGGTTTTTCTGTTTGCCCTCACGTCATCACCAGCGAGGGGATTGACCAAAGCACTTTCGTAGGAGTTCCAGCACTATAGATACCGTGACGTAGACTCCAAAGTCTGAGGCTCGTGTTTGAAACATGTAGGTATGTCCATACCGCTGTGTATCTAGGTTTCTACCGTAACAATGATGCGAGAATGACTCGGATGTGAAGGCAACTGGAAGCTATATATGTGCCGATTTCAGTTAGTTATCGAAACATTTAATACAATAGGTACGACACCTTTGTCTCTGGAACAATACATTGTGTTCTAAATTGAAGCTGCCCCTAACAGGTGGTGGCCATCGGTGGTCTCTACGAGTAGAAGTGCTAACTTACTATTAGTAAGAGATGCGCACTAGTAATAGCATCGCATAATTCTCGTTCTTGTTAAATACCCTCGTTCTTGGAGAACCATAGGAATACTGACAATACCCTTCCTTCTGAGTTATTCCCACTCGCGACAACTAGGAAAGGTGATGAAGGTGCAATTATTTCATGCGCTAGTGACTGCGGTCATCATTTCCAGTTGCAATTGGTCCACTGGCAAGAGTTGCGTCGGTGCATCTCCCGTATCCCCGCGAATGTGAGGAATTCTTTACCCGCTGGACAGCGACCCGCTCATTCAGATATCGTAGAGGACTTGGCATTGCCATAGATGGCGGTCCCTTAATATTCGGCCGAGACGGGTGCTTATGCGACTGTAATCCGCCGCCGAACTCGGAGACCGTGCCAGACTTCGACGAGTCCGCCTCTCACTCGCAGGCCAGGGCACCATGCTCGGACTCGGACCCGGGAATTGGGAACGGTGAGTAGACTATACGAGGCCCTTCGTGCATATTCTGGAGGGCTCATCGTGTCATCCTCGCTACCGCGCAGGACGAACCTGAGGGATCCACTGGGCCACTCCCACGCGGCCCATGTGTCACGATGACTAGAATATCTTTCAGCTTGAGTTTGGTTCAAGTTGGATACTGACTCATTTTCTTTCTTAACTCGTTTCAAGTCGACTCATTTCTGACTCGTTCGATGACTCGTTCCGACTCGTCTTGACTGTTCGTAGTAGCCACGCGATGACGCTTTGTACGATATATAAGTACGACGAATACAACGAAGAGCCCTATGCTCGACTTACTGTGTCCAACATCAGTAGCTAGATTGTTCTGCTTCTCGATTCCCGAATCCGATTCCTTTTACTTGTGCATCATCAGGCTCTAGGCGGTTTGATTGAACATTCGCTTTTTAACCTGAACGATCCCGAACGAACACGAACACGCCTTCCTCAGCGTGACACCATGCGACAGCCTGTGGTTCAGCAACAAAACGAAGGAATTACGCTTGTAGAATCACCAAGCATGGGCGTGCAGATAATAACGTACGCCGTCACGAGCACGCTCATAGTGCAGCCCATCCTCTCTTCGGCCTATAGTTCTTCGGCTAGCAATGGACCCTCGGGGCTGCCACGCTACCGAAGAGCGGAGGGTTATCACCACCGCCACCTGTGATGCAGTGCATGTTGGTGAGCTCTGAGTTGGCCTGGATGCTCACATGCAAAACGCGGGGCCCGAGGGTCGCGGTGGAAGGGCCCCTAGTGCGCCGCAAAGCGCTTAACAAGCAGCCAGATAGTGATAAGCCAGATATGCAGGATGAGGATGATAAATCCCCAGCTGAGACGCCTGGGAATAGCAATAAGGTCACCTCAACCACTCGTCTTGCGGCGGGGGGGTCAGGAAGAGAATGGCAACAGAGACGAGCGCTTCAAGCATGTCTTCAGCTTGCTTATCGTCCACTTAGTCGTCGATATATTGGACATAAGTCGAGAAACATCAACACGACTTATCCATTCATGCCCGACGTGTTCCTTTGCGTATACTGTATGATCGTCAACACCTTTTGTAAAGAATATGAGGGACCACTGGCACCCCACCCCAAAGGGGTCCAAACTCCACGTGCTGCCTTGGCGACAAAGATCGAATTGTATGTGGCACATGCGGCCTGAGGTATGGTAGTAGTCGAAAGCTGGCTTACACGCTGGGAAAATGGCAGCGGTTGGGTAGTTTGCCAGTGCGGGCCCAGGAGGGACTCGGACAGAGCGGCCCGGGCATGGGCGTGTTGCGTTGTAATGCAGAGTCGCAGACGAATGGGTGGAGCCGCAGTTTCGGGCTTGTCGAGTCGGGCCTGATGGGATTGGGGTTCACTCAGGCTAACGTTCGTTTTTCAAGGATTACGTTACGGTTGGCATCCTATCCTATCCTATCCTAAATGGATCTTAAACAAATCTCGATGCGTCTAGGATAGGTTTAGGACCCACAGCATTTGGCCTACGGGAAGTCATCCTGGCACCCCTTGATCCACCCACTTCAGTGGCAAGTTAAGTTACCTCGGTTAGGCCGAAATTCGGTTAGGAACCAAGGTGCCAAGGTACAGTAGCTAACGAACGGCTTAACCGTACTGTACAGGCAATCCAGCAGGCTTCTTTCGCCCTGGAGGATAAATGAATGCTCTGAATTAGACTCATGGGCTTTCTCTTCATCCGTCCGTCCCTTTCTCCCTTTCGTATTCCCCTTTCTACCGCCTGGCCTGCCAGTGGTCTGCTAGCTCAGCCTTCTTGTTGTCGCGACCTCCAAAGCTAGTCAACATGTCGTTCTCTGAGGAAGAAATGGTGGGGTCTGATAACCTCGAGAGGCACAGCTCGGAGCACACCATTGATGATCCAGTTAGTCATTTCTCTCTCCTCATGTGGTTTACTTTACAAACAAACTTGGTACGATGGATAGGGCGTTGCCACCGACAACGAAGACGATCCTAACTTTGACCCAACAGCCATAATAATCGAAGATGAGTCACCGTACCCAGAAGTCCGGTCTGCTGTGGCCAACACGGACGACCCCACGATGCCCGTGTCTACTTTACGCGTTTGGCTTCTTGGAACCATTTGGGCTGCCCTTCTTGCTGGTACCAACCAGTTCTTCCACTTCAGATCCCAATACGTGAATATCGGCATGGTTTGTGCTTCATGACTGCTTTCCCCACTGGCAGTCGCTATACCCCATGCTGAGGCACACCCTTACAGTTCGTACCTCTGCTCGTGAGCTTTCCCATTTGCAGGCTCTGGGCGCACTGCGTTCCCACAGTTACACTCTTCGGTGTGGAGCTCAACCCAGGCCCTTTCACCATCAAGGAACATGTTCTCATCACGATCATGTCTTCGGTCGCAAGCTCACCGGCTTACGCTGTACGGTAGTACCGCATGTGCACCCTATCTGAGTATTTCTCATGCTATGTTTAGGCCGACATTATCGCTGTTCAAAAAGTCTTCTACAACCAGAGTCCCAACTTTGCATGTGAGTCGTGAGAGATCTTTCAGACATCGGACTGAATTGTTTCATGCCGTAGACCAATGGCTTCTAGTAATGTCGACCCAACTGATCGGTGTCTCGATCGGTGGTATCTGCAAGCGCTTCCTCGTCGATCCCCCGTCAATGATCTGGCCCAGCAGTCTTGTCAACATTGCCCTGTACAACACCCTGCACTCCCCGGAGACCTCTGGTACTCAGCGAATTGGTAGTATCTCGCGCAGGCGCTTCTTCGCCTACGTCTTTGTTGGCTACGTCTTCTACAGTTAGTTTGTCTCTCCGATCTGTCAATCTGCGTCTAGGTTCTGACTTCCCCCCTAGATTTCTTGCCGTCTTATCTGTTCACCGCACTCTCCAGCTTTTCATGGGTTTGCTGGATCGCGCCAAATAATGTCAAGCTCAACCAAATGTTTGGTGTCAAGCACGGCCTGGCCATGGGTGTACTTACGTTTGACTGGGGTCAAATTGCCGGGTTCGCCAGTTCACCTCTTCAAACTCCGTGGTGGGCAGCTGCCAACACTGGTATTGCTATCGTAATCTTTTTATGGTTCCTAGCCCCCATTCTTTATGTGAGTTCTATGAGTTGTCTCTTCGTTTCTTTATTCGTGACCGCTTTCCCACAGTACACCAACACCTGGTACAGTGGTTTCTTGCCCTTGGTCTCCTCAAAAATCTTTGATAATACGGGAAGCCGGTATAACGTCTCACGCATAATCAACAATAATCTCACCTTCAACATCGACGCTTACAAGACTTACAGTCCTCTTTTCTTTCCCGTGACCTTAGCTATCAGCTACGGTCTCTCGTTTGCCTCGGTCACTTCTGTCCTCACACATACCTTAATCTACCACCGAAAGCACATCTGGAATAGGGCTCGTCTGCAGCCTGATATCCACGCTCGCCTCATGTCCGTTTACAAGGCGGTCCCCGATTGGTGGTACCTCGCCATTTTCTGTGCGTCTACTACTAGAGAATGAGTCGCAACGTGTAAAGGTATTAACTGGACCTCGCAGTCACGATGTTTGGGTTCGGTGTCGTTGTCATAGAGGTCTGGCAGACAGAGTTCCCTGTCTGGGCTTTCACCCTCGCTCTCATTATCGGTGCGTCGCTAAATTCTCCCTGTGAATTTATACCCAAATGACGATCCTCACCCTATCCAGCATCCGCGTACACGATCCCGATTGGTATCATTGCAGCCATCACGAACCAGGAGATCGCTCTCAACGTCATCACGGAGCTAATTATCAGCTATCTGCTTCCTGCTCGACCAATTGCGGTGATGATGTTCAAGACATGGGGTTATATGACGACGTTCCAAGCGTTAAGCTTCACCAAGAACTTGAAGCTCGGCCACTACATGAAGATTCCTCCCCGCCCGATGTTCTTATGCCAAGTCGTCGCTACCATCATTGCTGGCACGGTGCAGATCGGTGTTCAGAATTGGCTATTCTCTAACGTCGACGAAATCTGTAGACCCACCCAAAAAGACGGATTTTCTTGCTCTTTAAGCAATGCGTCCGGAGAGGCATCGATCATTGTGCGTTATATCTCCCCTTAACAACTCGTCCCCATTCCTAATGTCAGCCTCGCAGTGGGGTGTCATTGGCCCGCAGCGTATTTTCTCCCACGGCCAGCTTTACTATGGTCTATTATTATTATTCTTGATTGGTGGAGTCCTTCCGATTCTCCAGTGGATATTGCACAAGAAGTTCAAGATCGGGCTCCTAAGATACCTGAACTTCCCGGTCATTTTCGCCTCGCTGGCCATGATGCCAATTGCATCGCCGATCAATTATGTGTCTTGGGTCCTTGTTTGCTTCTTATTCAACTGCGTGATCCGTCGCCGACACTTCGGCTGGTGGATGAAGTACAACTGTGCGTCTACTATTTTGTATGTGATATCCGGGGCTATCCTCCGATCCCTGATGCTCCTAAGATGATAGTCATACTATCAGCCGCTTTGGATGCGGGCTACACTATCGGTTTTCTCTTAATCTTCTTCACCCTTCAACACCCGGACAATGGCAAGATTGGCCTCAATAGTATCCAGAATTGGTGGGGCAACACCGTGTTTTGGAACACGACCGATGCCAAAGGCACTCCCATCAAGACTCATTCGGGTGTCCAAAAGTTCGGGCCTAAAAGCTGGTAAAGGTGCTTGGTTCCTGCGTTCATCTCATCGGCATCTGTCGCAGCATTTCAATCACCAGTTTCGGGTTATGTTGTACGTCCGCTAATGTGCATGGGTGAGAAGTTGAGGACGGGGCCGAGTGTGGATGGAAAAATAAAAGGGAATCAAGCACGATTCGGAAAGTACTTCGGGAGAGAACAGGAGTTGGAGGGTGTCGCAAAATCGGGAAGGGGTTTATAATTTGAACTAGTTATTGCTAGACGTCACGGGAGTGTATGCACATGAATGGAAACATGAGTGGAAATGTGGAATATAATCAGCAGGCAGTAGATGAACATGCCACTGCCTGCAACATGTTCTGTAGTAAATTTTACACCTGTTTATCTCAACTTTTCGCTCACGTTTAGGGCCTGTTCGGTGCACGGAAACCTGTCGCACTTTGTCGCAGATTGCCGCATTCTCCCACCCGGGAGAATGCGGCAATCTGCGACAGAAAAATCTTGTACTTTTTTCCCCGAACGCATCCGTTATCTTAATGAAAAATGTGATTTTCTCGGGCTGATTACGTGAGGACAAAGTGTCACATTGTGTGACCTGTGTGATAATCTTCGAGATTTGAGTACAACGCCCAAGCCGTTGCCCCTCCTCATGATCCCTTGAACTTGGGCCCAGACCATGCCTGCTGAGGATCTCTCTTGGCTTAATGAACATCATAAAACTGCTTGTATGATTGTGGTTGCGGCAGAAAGTGCCACACAGGCATACACCTCTCACTTTGACAAGACTCCGCAACACACCTCAAGACTCTCTGGGCAGCAGTGTGTTGTGCAGCAACCAGCGCAGCAAACAGTGTTACGGAGTCTCACCTTGTAAAGGTGTTGAGACTGGTAGAGAGGTTTGTAGAGTGTGTAGCTCAAGTGTGCATAGAGTGAACGACTTGTATTCTTAGAGGGGCTCTACTCCCCTTATTTATAGGAAAACCAGTCCCTATGGTCCTACCACATCCGTTGCGTAAAAGTGATGAGTAAAGGTGTCCACAATATTGCATTTTCAGTGACGTCTGATGTGAAACACCCCAGAACTCTTCAGTATCACCACATGTGATGCTGATAAGAGTTGTGCCCTCCATATTGGAGTTTGTGCCCACTTTGTGCGTAATGGAGTACCCTAATATGGTAATCATATGTACGATACTACTGTAATGTCGTAACTGCTATAGATAAGATATGTATGTACTTATTACATTTCAACACTCCCCCTTGCTAAGTATACCGTGTATGTTACGTGCGGGCAGCACGTGAGCCTGACTTAGGCAACTGAAGGATGAACGCGGTGACTTAGCGAATTCCTGACTCTAGTGCGAAGGCAGAGTGTCGTCTCAACGCTCGAAGGCGGAGTCTTATTTGATCGCGTATAAGCGAGTCGCGACCCCGAAGGATGAGAGAGAACACAGCTTCTGATAACAAGTTGAGAACGATACAAGAACTTCAAGCTATCGACCACAACAGTCGATAGCTTCCTTATAACCTATTCGCGCGATCCGCCTTCGTCAGCGAGACCGCCACTACTACTAGTCTGCTAGGTAATCGTCCACAGGTGTACAGTCATCGTACAGTAATCCATCAGTCAGTCATCAGTCAGCGTACAGTAACCGGTCAGTCAGCCATTTGTATAGTACAGTAAGTGTCCCCTTGATCACGCCCCCTCGGTTATCGGTTAGGTCAGATACCGACTATGACCCGGGACGTTACATCACCCCCTTCACAAGGGTGAATGCCCTCGTTCCACCACCCAATTGGGCACTGTCGTTAGACCTACGTCCGTCTTGTGTTCGTCTCGTATTCTCAAGAGGGCATGAGCCCGACCCAGTCGCCTTGCCGAGTGTCGCGAGCGGTCTACGTGGACGAAGATGTCGTCCTCCAACCGCTTGATTGCTACTTCTAGCTCCTTGATGACCTCCTGGGACGCGCGGTAGCGCCTCACTTCTGCGGCCAGGGAGATGTCCCCCAGCCTAGCAAGGGCCTCGTCGACCTGGCGTCGTCCCCGGAAGTCAGCGCGCAAGTACTGCAGCTCTTCTCGTGTGTACTCAGCTGCTGGTCCCATGTCACGGCATGGCTCAGCGTGGATGTCCCCTCGGTAAATTGGTGTATCCCGTCCCATGGTCCCGAACACCTCCGGGTTATCGCACATGTGCACTTGTACATACCGGGCCAGGATACGGCGCCCCTCATGCTCGATCACCATGGGGACCCAGTTCATCCCGTTATTGAGGACGAACCCACCGGGAGTAGGCGATAGGGTACGGAAAGGGCGCCGTGGCGCATCCGCTCGGCGTGTATTGCTGGGTGAGGAGTCGCGGGCTTCCGTGTAAGAGGGTAGTCCTCGCATGGAGTACCCTTCCTCCGCAGTCGGACCATAGACGACAGCAACGATCGGTGATCGTCCTTCGCCATCCACGGTTTCTTCGGTAATGTCGTCTTCTTCTTCTGTGTTGATTCGAGGGGGGATGCGCATAGGAGCGCAGTGACAATATGATTGGGGGTTGTCACACCGGGTGCAGATGATGTGGGCGTCGTGGTAGGAGCCGTCGGAGGACTCGTCACTGTCGTATTGATTGACAGCGGTGGTGGACGTGTAAGTGGTGGAGGGCTGGAGGATACTTGCCTCATCAGCCGCTGTATCCTCATCTGTCTCTCCTTCGGCGTCATCCTCGTCACCTGATCCAGTCGCCATGAGGTCATTACCTCCTTCAATAACCCGTAGTCCTTCCTCATCTGTCTCCACTCTTCCGCTTGTGGGTGTGGGGAATCGCCGGCGAGCCTTGGCCAGGTCTCGTTCTTGTTGTTCTCGTTCCTCTCGGTCTCGCTCGGCAGCTGCCCTGACATGCTCAAAGGCTGAGCAGAATGGGTCGTCCACATTGTTGGTGGTGTCGTATGTGGTGAGTTCATTGGCGTGAGGGAGGTCAAGGCTGATGATGGTGAGTGGGGCATGGGACATGTCCAGCATAGGTTCGGAAGATGGGTCTAATCGAGGTCCTGTTGAGACTGCTTTTATGTGAGTCTCGGCGGTTGGATTGGCTTGTTTGTACTTCCTTATCTCTTCGTCCGCATGTACGTCGTCCCACGGGACCCACTGGTTGTCCGAGTCGGTGTAGCCTTTCCACTTGATTAGGTACTGCAGTTTGCGCCCCCTTCCACGCCTTCTTGAGTCTAGTACTTTTTCGACCTCGTATTCTTCCACGTCTCCTACCAATTCTGGTGGTGGGCGTTGATAGTTTACGCCGTGAGTCTTCGTTTCTTTGTAAGGAGTCAGGAGATCTGTGTGGAAGACATCATGGATGCTCCACTGCGTGGGAAGTTCGAGTTGATAGTTCATGGGAGACATCACCTGGATGATCCGGAACGGTCCATGTCTTCTGGGCGCCAGCTTTGTGGTTGGCTGGTTGGTACGCAGGTGGCGTCCTTCGAGCCAAACTCTGTCCCCTATCTGGTATTTGGGCGTATCACGATGCTTGATCCATGACTGTTGCGCGCGCCGCATGTGATTTTGTGCCTGCTCTCTTATCTCCTTCAATTGTTCTAGTCGCTTTTCGACCCTTGGTATTGGCGATTTCTTATCTGTCCAGTTAGTAATAGGGTGATTGTTACGTCCCAGGTCATAGCAAGTATCTGACCTAACTCATAAGCGAGGGGACGTGATCAAGGGGTGCTTACTACTCAGATGACTGACGGCTGATGGTTGACTCATGATACGGACTATGTTGATTACTGATAGTCTTACTGTACGATACAACAGATGACTGATAGGTAGTAGTTGAGGCGTTAGTATTAGTGGACATTACCAAGCAGTAGTAGTAGTGGCTGTATCGCTGACGAAGGCGTACAGTCCAGATACGATATAAGGCAGCTGTCGACTGATGTAGTCGACAGCTTGACTCTCTTGTATCTACTCCGGAATCTAGTCGACTTCTATTCTCTTCAGAAGTTCGCGTGCATTCGCTCCCTTAGGAAGGCACTTTCAGGTGTCCTTAGGTCTTAGTCACACCTTCGTGTGTTGACGTACCTTGGTCTTAGTCACACCTTCGTGTGTTGACGTATCTTGCTAAGTCACGTTACATTGCCATCGCGTGTAGAGCCTAAGTCAGGCTACATCATAACAGTGATAGCCCATTAGTAACTTGAACGGTGTTTCGCACGTGGACTCATTGGCCCAATTGTTGTGTGCGAACTCTGCTAGCGCCAGATGGTCCGCCCAGTTATTCTGTCTTTCGTTAGCCCAAAGCCTGAGGTATTGCTCCAACCATTGGTTGGTTCATTCCGATTGTCCATCTGTTCGTGGATGGTAGGCTGTTGAGATGTTTTGTCGTATTCCTAGGACTCGACATAGCTCCCTTGTAAACTTTGATGCGAATCGGGGGTCCCTGTCGCTTATGATCTTTGAGGGTAGTCCAAACCGCGCTATGACATGCTTTGCATATAGGGCCGCGGTTTCTTCTCCCGAGATTTCCTCTTTGCATGGTATGAAGATGGCTGCCTTGGAGCAGTCGTGATCTGTGACTGTGAGTACCGAGTCGTATCCCCTCGATACTGGAAGCTTAGTAATGAAGTCTAGCGCTACCACCTCGAATGGTAGTGCCTTGGTCTGTGGAAATATTGGTTGCAATGGTGCTCTTGTTTTTTGTGTGTTGACCTTGCATCGTTGACATTCTGCGCATCCTCGAACGTACTCCGCAATATCTTGTTTCATTGTTGGCCACCAATAGTGGCGCTCCACTAATTGCGTTGTTCGGTTGATTCCTGGATGGCCATGAATAGGTGGGTCGTGGTGCGTAGAAATTACTTCTCTGATTTCCTCCATTGGTCCTGTTACGACGAGCTGTTGTCCTCGGTACCACCAGAGCCCGTCTGCTTTTGTCAATTTGTGGGGGTCTACCCACTTGCGTATTCTTTGTTCGTCCTGTTGTTGGGTGGTTGTTATTGTTCGTACAAACCTCTCATCTGGTAGTACGACGACACCTTCGTTATCTTTTTCTCCTTGATCGTAATTGGGCCTTCGAGATAGTGCATCGGCTCGTCCATTGGCCGTGCCTTTGACGTGGTGTATCTCGAAGTTGTATTCCGCGAGTTCGAGTACTTCCCTGGCAATTCGCCTACTGATCTTCTGGGGATCCCGCCAGTATTTGAGGTTGAGATGATCGGAGAAAATGCGTACTTTATGTGGTGAGTGTTATGATCGTGGTCTGACTTAGACCCTACACGCGATGGCGAGTAACGTGACTTAGCAACTCGTGTCAACACGCGAAGGTGTGACTTTGTTCTGAGGACTCTTGAAAGAGCCTCCCTAAGAGAGCGATGACTAGAGGCGGGATAGAGAAGAACCCGACTAGATTCGATAATGGTACAAGAGAGTCAAGCTGTCGACTACATCAGTCGACAGCCACCTTATATCCTATCTTTGACTGTACGCCTTTGTCAGCGATACAGCCACTACTACTAATGCTTGGTAACGTCCACTAATACTAACACCACAACTACTACAACCATCAGTCATCGTACAGTAATCCTCAGTCATTGTACAGTAAGAGTATCAGTAATCCACATCGTAAGAATGAGTAATCGTCCCCTTTGATCAGCCCCCTCGGTTATCGGTTAGGTCAGATACCTACTATGACCCGGGACGTAACAGTGAGCCCGCCAATAGGTGTCGCCAGTTTCGCAACGCCTTTACGATGGCTAACAATTCTAGGTTGTAGATGTCATAGTTGCGTTCGGCGGCGTTGAGCGTTGCCGAATAGTAGCCTACTGGATGTCGCTTCCCGTCTTGTTTCTTCTGTAGTAGTACCTGTAACGTCCTGGGTCATAGTAGGTATCTGACCTAACCGATAACCGAGGGGGCGTGATCAAGGGGACACTTACTGTACTATACGGATGGCTGACTGACCGGTTACTGTACGCTGACTGATGGCTGACTGACGGATTACTATACGCTGACTGACGACTTACGATACAATGACTGTACACCTGTGGATGATTACCTAGCAGACTAGTAGTAGTGGCAGTCTCGCTGACAAAGGCGGATCACACAAGTAGGTTATAAGGAAGCTATCGACTGTTGTGGTCGATAGCTTGGATTTCTTGTATCATTCTCGACTTGTTATCAAAGACGTGTTCTCCCTCTCATCCTTCGGGGTCGCGACTCGCTTATACCCAATAAAGCAAGACTCCGCCTTCGAGCGTTGAGACGATACTCTGCCTTCGTGCTAGAGTCAGGAATTCGCTAAGTCACCACGTTCACCCTTTAGTCGCCTAAGTCAGGCTCATGTGCTGCCCGCACGTAACAGTACCGCTCCGACCGCAAATCCTGACGCGTCCACTTCTGGATCGAATTGTTCGGTTTGATCTGCGTGCGCTAATATGGGTTCTGTGGTGACTTTTCGTTTAAGCGTGTCAAATGCTACTTGATGTCTTGTTTCCCATTGCCATGGTTCGTCTTTTCATGTAAGCTCGTTGAGCGGCTTGGCGATGTTGGCAAATCCTCTGATAAACTGCCGATAAAAGTTGCAAAAACCAAGGAATGATCGTACGTTCTTTACTGATGTGGGTATTTGCCAATCGCAGACGCCCGAAATTTTGACGGGGTCCATGCGTGTCACCCCCTCTTCAAGGATTACCCCCAGGTAATCAATACTGGGAGCATTGAAGACACATTTCTCGGGTTTGAAAAATAGGTTGTTTTCTTGTGCTATGGTGAGCACATCGCGGACTGCGTCTCGGTGTTTTTCGATTGCCAGTGGTTGCCTCTTGGTTGCTATGGCAATATTGTCCATGTATACCCTGATTGTTGTTCCGGCCGCTTCATGTTTCATGATTATTGGTTGATAGATGTTGTTCATGAAGCTTTGAAATGTTGCCGGCGAGTTACACAAGCCAAAGTACATGACAGTTGGTTCAAACAGTCCTCGACGTGTTTTGAACGCAGCTTTGGGTTCATCTCCTTCTTTGATCCGAATGTTATTGTATCCTTGTCGGACGTCAAGCTTGCTGAATATATGTGCCCCTCCAAGATCCCTGATTAGATCATCAATAAGGGGGAGTGGGTATTGGTTTCGTATAGTCCATTCATTGATCTTCCGGTAATCCTGTACGGGTCGTAGCTTCCCGTCCTTCTTCTTGATAAAAAAGAAGGATGATGCGTACAGGGACTTTGAGGGACGAATATATCCCTTGTCTAGCTGTTCGTCAATAAATTCGTCCAGTGCTGTATCTTCTACCCTTGTCATTGGGTATATTTTGCAGTCGATGACGTCTGGTGCTCCCTTCTTGAAGTCAATTGCGTGGTCGCAACTTCTCTTTGGTGGGAATCTTTTTGCTTCCTCTTCGCTGAATACCTGTGCGAATTTTTGGTATTCTTTTGGTATTTCAATGTTCTTGGTGTATTGCTTGGCGTCTATTGCAAGCTCGACTGCTGATCGTCGCCCATACACTTGTTCCTCTAGTGTTGTCACGATTTGTTCTTTTGTTTTGGTAGTGAACATTCGTGAGACTTTGGCGTCGCTTTGTTCTTCGTTTAGCAACCTTGCTAGTACGGCTCTTCTGTCACTTGGGTTGACCGATCGTAGTACTATGGGAAGCTGTTTCTCGTCAATAGTGGCGTGTCGCCAACTGAACCGTGGTTCATAGGTCGCAAGCCACGGATATCCTAGTAGTATGTCTTCCTTGCTGATGTCGGTGATTAGGAAGCGCATTTCTCTTTGGGTTCCTCCTGTCTCGACGTTAAGCGTGAGGTAGTGTGTGATCTGTCCCGCTTTATTAGTGGTATCGTCGATGTTATAGATGTTTTGGGCTTATCTAATGCACGTTGTCCCAACCCCATCCTTTTGACGAATTGTGGATGGATAAAATTGTCAGTGGCTCCTGAGTCCACCAACGCTTTGATGTCGGCCATGTTGTAACTTGCATGAATGGATACTGGTACTCGCATAGATCGGTAGCGCATAATGTACACAGAGTTACAACGTATTGCCCTCACCCAGGCCGCCGGGTTCAGGCATTTCCAAAATCCTGTCCCATTAATTGCTGTAGGACCAGGTCCTTCACTTCTTCGTCATCTCCTGCTACTCCTCGCAGCCATTCCGCTGCTTTCTCTTCTTTGGTTGTCGCTGTTTCGGCCGCGCGTGTCTGCGCGTCCCGGCGCCTTCTCTGCTGTCTGCAGTCACGGCTGATGTGACCCAGTTTCTGGCAGTTGTAACACTGCGTTTGGCTGTGGTCTCGCTTGAACTGTCTTTGTATGAACCCCCTCGGGGTGGGAATGGCGGTTGTGGGGGCCGAGTGTTTCTGGGATGATTTGCTATAATGTCTTCCGCCCCTGCCAATCGTCCTCGTACGCGATCTGCAGATGTGTCCATTCGGTCGTCGTTCTGAAGTGGTGCTAGCAACTTAGCTAGTGCTCCTCCTGTGGCTCGCCCTGGTTTGAAGGTGTCTAGATTCCCCCTGACCGTTTGCATGTGAATCCACTTTTGTTGCCTCTTCAGGGCAGAGGTTAGGGTTTAGGGGGGGCGAGCAAATCACGAAGCGATTTGCGAGGTCCTTGTGTGGTGAAGTCTACCGGATGGCAGACGAAAAGTCAGGGAGAATGACGGGGGAAAGAAAGGAAAACCCCTGCTCCAAACCATTTCGCTTATAAGCTCATCAGCTCCGCTCCAGACTCAGATTGAGGAGGAGTTTGACTTCTATTTTTAAGTGGCCTAGAATGTTCTGGAATCTACCAGAAGTTTCGACGACATTACCTTATGCACGTGACTAAGAAACGGAGTTTGGAGTGCCCGTTAGTTTATTCTTTTTTGTCACATTTTTCAGAGTGTGCGCTAACCTTTCCACGTGATGTCACGTGACCGGATTTTGCCGAACAGAAGTAACTGAAGTCACGTGATAAAAGTCTAGACTCACATTACATAAGCTAGTCACGTGACACAGCTGTTTCCGAAGCGAGGCCGAAGGCCGAGCCGGTTACTTTGTTGCGGTTATAGCCGGGAGGTCGCAAGAATGTGGGCTTGAAAAATATAGGCCCTACGCACCTCTTTTAGGTTGAGGGTTTTTAGGTCTTGGGTTTAGGGGGGGCGAGCAAATCGCGAAGCGATTTGCGAGGTCCTTGTGTAAGTAGCCTACCAGATGGCAGGCGAATAGTCAGGGAGAATGACGGGGGAAAGAAAGGAAAACCCCCGCTCCAAACCATTTCGCTTTAAAAGCTCATCAGCTCCGCTCCCGTCCAAATTGAGACGGAGTTTGACTACTATTTTAGTTTGCCTAGAATGTTCTGGAATCTACCAGAAGTTTCGACGATATTACCTTATGCACGTGACTAAGAAACGGAGTTTGGAGTGCCCGTTAATATTCTTTTTTGTCACAATTTCAAGTGTGCGCTAACCTTTCACGTGATTTGTCACGTGACCAGATTTTGCCGAACAGTAGCACTAAAGTCACGTGATAAAAGTCTAGACTCACATTACATAAGCTAGTCACGTGACCGGCTTTTCCGTGAGGCCGAAGGCCGAGCCGGTGCTTTGTCCGGTTATGCCGGGAGGTCGCAAGAACGTGGCCTTGAAAAATTATACCCTGTTCCAGTAATTGGGTCGAGGGTCGAGGGTTAAGGGTATCATCACAGACCGCGTTTTTCCACCAGAGGAGCTGAGGGGTCGAGGGTATCATAAAGGACAAGTCAACAAATTCCCACGGGGTCGAGGGTATCGTCTCAGCTCCACATCGCAATCACTTTTTCGTTACAAGTGCCCACCCAGTACAGTGCATCTCACCCACAAAGGCGCATTATACCCTGTTCCAGTAATTGGGTCGAGGGTCGAGGGGTTAAGGGTATCATCACAGACGCGTTTTTCGCACCAGAGGAGCTGAGGGGTCGAGGGTATCATAAAGGACAAGTCAACAAATTCCCACGGGGGTCGAGGGTATCGTCTCAGCTCCACATCGCAATCACTTTTTCGTTACAAGTGCCCACCCAGTACAGTGCATCTCACCCACAAAGGCGCATTACCAAGTTCACATTAATTGTTATGAGACACAGAACAAGGGTTAAGGGTCTTGGGTTATGGGTCTAGGGTTAAGGATTAAGGGTCTTGGTTGAGGGTTTAGCCTAAGGTTCAGGGTAAAGACAAATATGTACAAATAATGAAAGATACATTTTTTTGGATATTTCCTTCATCCAATACAACATATCCTATCTCAAAACATGGATATTCCCCCAAATTATTCCACTTATTCTAAACACTGTTCAATTTCTGCTGACATATGTTTAACTTCATACTTACATTTCCACCTTCCTTAGTGTTTACATTGGCCTTTTGACCCTTCTTCCCCTGTTAGTAGGGGCAAAGGGATAAAGTGAGCGAAAGGCACAAAATACATTCAGTGGTGATAAGCTGAGGGTGCAGATGGAATGGGAATGGTTGGGCATAATGCATGACTGCGCACAGTGTTTCATGCATACATGTGAACAGTGCTTGGCAAAGTAATTTTGTACTACAAGGGGTGTGGTGGCCAGTATGTATCTTTATGAGAGCAAGAGATGGTAGCTCTTGTCTCAGTTGTTATTCAAGGGTTTGGGATGACAGCAGTGGGAGGGGGATGAGAGAGAGGAGTGAAGGTGGGATAATGGTAGGTTGTGAGTAAGTGACAAGACGGTTCCAACCACCTGTGACAAATCCGACTACCACCACTAATCTTGGTGACCTCAACTGTTACATTTGACTGGATGCATTGGCTCAACTTGAACATGGGATGTGGGGTACTGAGTCTGCTGATGGATCTCTCAATGGAGTTGCCATAAAGTGGTCCAGACTTCTCTGGCTGAGGGTTGTGGATATGGTGCCGACATATGTGAGAGCATAGGGCAGAATCCTAGGTGGAGTCATGAATATACAAGTGTTGGATCTGATACAGAGTACCTCCAAATGTTGTAGAGAGAGATGGCAGAGTTGACAAGTTGTCTGGACTTAGATGCAACCCTGTGTCTGTGACAGTGTGAAATTGATGTGATTCAATAACCGAGACCTAAGGTCCAAGTTCGTTACAGGCACTCATTATATACAAACTAGGACACATCACTACTGATAACTGTCATATGAGGATCACCACCAATACTACTAGTATGAGGTTATACAGAACAATGCAGAAGATGGTGGAACAACATGAGGTATGAAAATGAGTCATGAGGTTGAAACAGTGCACATGGAAGGGAAATATGAATTAGAAGATGGAAACAGTCCCAATGATAGCCCATGTGATGAGGCACGCTGTGTAGAATAAGAAGCCAAGAAAAGGTTGGACAAAATTGGCACCTGTGGCCAATCATGTAAGTCCGGTTGTAACATCAACAATGTGAAGAATATGACTACAATGACCTTAACTACAATGACCACAGCCTCAACCACCCACTGTGACTCTGCGAGGGTACAGCAACAACCATGAACCATGAGCACAACAACTGTGTTCATCAAGCAATTTTAGTTTTTACAGGATAAAAGTACCCCAGCCACCCTATTAAATAAATGTGCAGATCAATCTCATAGCTATGGTAGCAGCTCCAAGTCCAAGTCCAAGTCATTAGCTAGACTACTCCTCATGCAAGATCGCTGAGGAGTTTAGGGCAGGTCAAATTTACTAGTGAAATGAAAAAGGAAATTGTGGCTGAATAAAAACCATAGGGATTTAGGCTCCATTTTACCAGTCTGGATATTGCAGGGCTACCTTCATATACAGACAGTCACCAGTCTTTGCTGCAACCATGATGACAACAAACTCACAACAATGTGCAGTGATGCATGCAATGACAATGGTGGCCACAAGTCAGCCTGAACTGAGAAATGCATCAATGGTGATGAGGGGGCCGGTGGCAGTGGTCACAGGGTGGGATAGTGATCACTGCTGAAACTTAGTAACTTACAGTCATTGCACTACCTGTTGATAAATACATGTTTTCAGTCATTTTCACTAAGTTTGAGTAGGAGGCTGAAAAATGATGGAAAGCTTCAGCAGTTGTCTGGAGGTGGCAAGGAAGCGATCCTATACATGTATAATGGAAAGGGGAAGAGCCAGAATCCAGAAGGAGAAGGGCATGTCATTTTGCTGATGCACTATCGCAAGGTGCTGCGTATAGGTGAACCCTATACACGGCACTATAAACCTATATTTAAAGTACCAACAAGCTATGTCTTGTGAAGTGCCGCATATAGATGAACCCTATACGTGGCACTATAAACCTATATTTCAAGTATCAACAAGCCATGTCTTTGAAGTGCCGCGTATAGGTGAACCCTATACGCGGTGCTATAAACCTATATTTTAAGTACAAACAAGCCATGTCTTGTGCAGTGCCGCGTATAGATGAACCCTATACGCGGCACTATAAACCTATATTTCAAGTACAAATAGGCCATGTCTTTTGAAGTGCCGCGTATAGGTGAACCCTATACGCGGTGCTATAAACCTATATTTTAAGTACAAACAAGCCATGTCTTGTGCAGTGCCGCGTATAGATGAACCCTATACGCGGCACTATAAACCTATATTTCAAGTACAAACAAGCCATGTCTTTTGAAGTGCCGCGTATATGTGAGCCCTATAGACCTATACTTCAAGTACCAACAAGCTATGTCTCGTGAAGTGCCACGTATAGGTGAACCCTATACGCGGCACTATAAACCTATATTTCAAGTACAAACAAGCCATGTCTTATGCAGTGCCGCGTATAGGTGAACCCTATACGCGGTGCTATAAACCTATATTTCAAGTACAAACAAGCCATGTCTTGTGCAGTGCCACATATAGATGAAACCTATACGCGGCACCATAAACCTATATTTCAAGTACAAACAAGCCATGTCTTTTGAAGTGCCGCGTATAGGTGAACCCTATATGCGGCACTATAAACCTATACTTCAAGTACCAACAAGCCATGTCTTGTGATGTCAATGTTCAGTTCAGTTCAGTACCCAATTTCCCAACCTACTAATTGGATGACCCATCCAGTTCAGGGCATTTGCCTGAACCTGAAGTGACCCCTTGGCTCAGGCTTCAAAGGGCCCAGTTCTGATTTGGGGGAAGGCCAAGTGCTGAACTGAAAGTGAAAGTCTTTGACCAAACACACACAGCTCATCACTATTGCTCAGCATTGTCGATCTCCTGATGTCTTGTTCGAACTCTGATTTTGTGTATAAATTGTTCTGTCATATCGCTGATGCATTCTTGTAAGGTGCCACGTATAGGTGGACCCTATATGCAGCTCTACAAACCTATATTTCAAGTACAGACATGGCCATGTCTATTGATGGCATTATTCAGTTCAGTTCAGTACCCATTTCCCCAACCTACAAATCAGATGACCAGTTTAGTTCAGGGCATTTGCATGAACCTGAAGTGACCTCTTGGCTCAGGCTTCAATGGGCCCAGTTCTGGTTTGGGGAAGAGGCTGAGCACTGCCGTGCAAGTGAAAGTCTTTGACCAAACTCACACGCACTTGTGCAGAACTCTGTACTGTGTGAGCGTTGGTGCCCCACATATAGGGTAAACCCTATATGCTGTAGCATACATGACACTGTGAATTCTGTGCCACACATAGGTGTTCCCTCTGTCTCCATCCATCTGGCCTTGTATCTCTTCCTTTCTGATTCTTGTGTTGCCCTTTCTCACTGCCATTTTCATTTGTCCTTTTCCATTCTCCTTTGTGGTTCATTCTTGTTTGCCTTTCCTCCTTTTTCGCCCTTCCTGTTTTTCACCCTTTCTTTCTCTTTCTCTGCTTCCCTTCATCAGCAAATGAGCACACTACTTAATTTGACTTGATGCCTGACCAAGTAATATCAAGTATGTAAGTACAACTAAGTAGTCAACTACCAAAATATTAAAAGTAGTCAAATACACTAAGGAGACTAAGTGGACTAAGCAGCACAAAGTCAACAAAACTTGATTACCAACAAGGTACTACTGTACAACTGTACAACTAAGTAATTGGATGCCCTCCTTGTCTGCCACTTTGCACTTGGACTGGTGCCTGCTGTCTAGAGAGTGTGTGTTATTATGCCTGGCCAGTGCATCAGGTCATCCTCAATGCTGTGGATGAGTGTGTCTGTGGCATGAACAGAGAGGGTGAATGACCCTGCATTGCTTGCCTTGGTGTCCAGTACAGGTGGCATGGTTGCAGGGAGTGGTGCGCTGCAGGAGATACAATGGGAGAGGATGGGGAACATGGTCTGAAGGGCGGCAGGGCAGGCTTGAGATTGAACTTTGATGGCATTGCAATGTGTGGGTTGTTCATGGAGCAGGCTATATGTAAATATGTGGGGTCATATCTCCTTTTATTGGACCCAAAGCCTCCCCTCATTCTTGTCCTAATGCCAGACTTACTTTTTTTGAGCTAGTGCCAGCACCAGCTTGCTGTGTTGGGCTGGCCACTACACATACTCTTGTGTAGAGCTGATATGAGATTGTAGTGTGAATCATCAGTGTGGTCATAGGACATTGATAAAGAGAAGCATAGTGAGCTGAGCAGGGTAGACTCAGATATCACTGCAGGTGTGAGGAGTACGAGCTTGAGGAGGGAGAGCATGCTGTGTGCATTGCTGGATGAGAGGGATGTGATGGATGCTTTGACATGGTGGGTGTAATGATCTGTTACATTAATGCGCGAGTAAGCCAGATGATGAAGCGGATATGATTACTTACTAAGGGGCCTCTGTACAATTACACATGCGATAGGTTGATGACTGAGAGGATTAGTGTACGTTACCAAGCAGTAGTAGTAGTGGCGGTATCGCTGACAAAGGCATACTGACCAGAACCAGTTATAAGGGGGCTGTTGACTAATGTGGTCAACAGCTTGACACTTTTGTACCACGTCGAATCTGATCGGTGTTCCATCCTCTGCTTTGTTCACCAACTCTCACGAGCTCCGCTTAGGGAGGCACTTTCAGGTGTCCTCATACTATCCCGCCTCTGAGCAAGGATGTACAAGTTGCTGAGTCATATTACTCTTTGTCACCGCGTACCACTAGCCTAAGTCAGGCGCGGCCACGTTAGGCATTACATCATGGGAGTGAGAGATGGGAACCTGATGGGGATGTGCATGAAATGGTGAGGACCTCTGGTACATTGGGAGGGCAATCAGAATCAAGGGGTTTCGGGAGGGAGAGGAGAGGAATGCTGTAATGGCAAAGATGAAAATGGAGCTGAGGGGCATGCGGTGGGATGACACCAAGGTGCAGCAGTACCAAGATGTGCAAGCACAGAATGTGCTTACTTGAGTGATTGTTGGAGAGAGGGATGATGTGAACCAGATCTTGGAGGCACAACATGCTTTGGATGCTAACTTCCAAAGGGAGAATGGCAAGTGGATGAAGATTATGTGGGAGAAGTATCAAGGACTTGTGATTTGGCAAACTGTGAACTTGCTGGATCGCAGCAGAGAGCCAATCAGCAGGCTGGTGCCCTACGAAGAGCACAACTGCCTCCTCCTGCTTTTTGACCACAAGTATGAGGCACTGGAGACCCTCACTGTGAACTTGCTTGACAGTAAATCTGTTGTGTCACATTTTTTGAGCAAGGTGAGTGATATATGGATATGTACATAGGTGTGCGCAGGTCACCCAGAAGCTAACAGGAATATATTACAGAAATTCTATCTAGACATCTGCAAGTCACTGCTGCACCTGTGCTTTGCTGCAGGGATGAAGACAGAGAACATTGTTGAAAATTATGAGGAGTATGTGGAAGAGCAATCTTCAAGGTGGAGTTGCTGGTGGAGATCCTGCAGCATCATTTGGCAAGGGATGGAGCACCAGGGAAGAAGCCAAGCCATGAAAGGTTGCAGAAGTTCTTTTTAACATTTCAAGGAGTGGGGTGGTCAACAAGTGTGCAGTTGAAGAGGAGGAGGGAGCGGGCATGAGGAAGAAGAGACGGGTGTGGAAATGAATGCACCGTCGGGTGCACAGACAATGTTGAACACCAGACCCAACAAGATCATTGTGTATTGCTTCTTGTCGGTGTATAGCCTGCTTACAAAGGTGAGCTTGTCGATGGGGTGAAGACTGTGTCCTGAAGGTGGGAGTATGGCAGGTATTTGACCACCACAAGATCTAGTACATACAGATCAATGGGAGAATGAAAGTGAGCATGCATGTTTCGATGCTGCAGATGTTCAAGGACAGCAGCCAAGATGGGCCTTGTGTTCTACTTCTGTTGAATGTGGGATCTGTGGGACTGAACATCACATTTGCAAATGTGCTTGTTATTGTGGTGTATAACGGGTTTATGTGAGGTGATGATAAGATGGGGTAATGCTGATGGCATTTTAGGATGTGCTTTGGTCTGCGTTGAGCGACCAACAACTTGTGGGGAGGGTGTGGCAGCACCCATGATGGAAGTGTGTTCACATGTATCGGCTCATTGGAGGGGGCTCACCCAACATTTTCCTGAACAACATGTCATTCAGCAAAATCTTGATACTGGAGATGTTCATGAACATGGGGGACACACTATGTGCATGTGCACTTGTGTGGGTGATGATTTGATTGGAAGCAAGACTGACATGGTGTGGATTGACATAGGCAAAGTGCTGGAGATGGACAACAGACAGGCTGTGGGAGATGATGATGATGAAAGTGAGTGTGGGGAAGTGGAAGTGTCTTGCAAATGGGGACAGAAAAGCAAAGGCAAAGGACACACATCGGCAGGTGAGCAGACAAGCAAGGCGACAACAAGCAAGGTGAAGGCCCTGCATGCACGGGTGAAGAAGAGTGAGACACCATGTTACGATCGAGGTCTGACTTAGACCCAAACACGCGATGGCGGATAACGTGACTTAGCAACTCGTGTCAACACGCGGAGGTGTGACTTGTCTTGAGGACTCTTGAAAGAGCCTCCCTAAGAGAGCGATTGACTATGGGCGGAAAAGAGAAGAGAAGCCCCGACTGGATTGAGTGAGAATACAAGAGAGTCAAGCTGTCGACCACATCAGTCGACAGCTACCTTATAACCGAATCCTGACTGCACGCCTTCGTCAGCGATACAGTCACTACTACTACTGCTGAGTGATCGTCCACTAATACTAACGCCACAACTACTACTACTTGGTAATCGTACAGTAAGCCAAGGACAACGATCGGTAAGAGTATCAGTAATCAACAACGTATACATGAGTAAGTCCACAACGATCAGTCACACGACAACAGTAAGCACTCCTCGGTCACGTCCCATCGCTTATGGGTTAGGTCAGCTACGTGGTATGACCTGGGACGTAACATTACCCCCTTTACAAGGGTGAGCGCCCACGCTCCACGACCCAACTCGTCACCGTGGTGAGACCGACGTCCGTCTCGTGTTCGTCGCGCACTCGTCGAAGGGCGTGCACGCGTCCAAGCCGCCATGACGAGTGCATCGCCCTGTCGATGTGGACGAATATGTCGTCTTCCAGCTTCTTGATCGCCTGTTCGAGCTCGGCGATGACCTCCATGGACGCGCGGTAGCGTCTCACCTCGGCTTGGAGGGATATATCTCCCAGCCGAGCGAGGGCCTCGTCTACCTGTCGCCGTCCACGGAAGTCAGTGCGGAAATATCCGAGCTCTTCACGGGTGTACTCAGCTGCAACGCCCATATCCCGGCACGGCTCCGCATGAATGTCCGCTCGATACACCGGGAGTCCCCTTCCCATCGTGCCGAATACCTTGGGGTTATCAAGCATTCGGACTCGTACGTACTTTGCGGGGATCCTTCGACCTTCGTGCTCGATCACCATGGGTACCCAATTCATCCCATTGTTGAGGATGAATCCGCCGGGAGTAGGCGATAGGGCACGGACAGGGAACCGCGTCGTATTCGTTCGGCGCGTAGCGAAGGGCGATGGATTGCGGTCATCGGTGTATGGGGGTAACCCGCGCGCATCGTACCCCTGATGCGCCGTTGCTCCGTAGACAACAGCAATTGCAGGTGGTCGGCGCGTCTCCTCGTCGGCTTCTTCGGTAATGTCGCGGGTGTGGAGAGGTATAGGCACGGGAGCGCAGTGGCAGTAGTTGGGAGGGTTGTCGCATTGGACGCAGACAACCCTTGCGGCTCGGTATGATTCGTCACTGCTGTCGTCTTTGTCCTCGCTGTTGGTGGCATCGACGGCGGTGGTAGCAAGTGAGGTGTTGGACGGGTGGCCACTGCCGACGATGGTGGTAGTGAGGGAGGCTGTGGACTGGTTGAAACTCGCCTCATCAGTAGTTGAATCCTCATCCTCCTCTCCGCGGCCGTCCTCTTCACTATCTGGTCCGTCCTCCATGCGGTCATTACTTCCTTCAATAGGCCGTACTCCTTCCTCATCGTCCTCCACTCTTCCGCTTGCGGGTGTGGGGAATCGCCGGCGAGCCTCGGCCAGGTCTCGTGCGGCTTGGTCTTGTTCGGCGATGGCCCTGACGTGTTCGATGGACGAACAGAAGGGGTCGTCGATGTTGTTGTTCCCATCATAGGTGTTGAGGGTGTCGACGTAGGGGATGGTGATCTCGTCGATGGTGATAGTGGAGAGAGGGACATGAGCCATTTGCTTGAGCGATGTGGGGGATGATGGCGTTTCTTTCATCGCGATGGCTGTTTTTATGTGAGTCTCTGCTTCCGGATTCAATCGTGAGAATTTTCTTATCTCTTTTTCCGCATGGACATCGTTCCATGGAACCCACTGATTTTCCGAATCTGCGTATCCTTTCCATTTGATGAGGTAGTGGAGTTTGCGCCCTCTTCCTGATCTTCTTGAGGCTATCACCTTTTCGACTTCGTACTCTTCCACGCCTTCAACCAATTCTGGTGGTGGGCGTAAGTAGTTTACGCCGTGCATGCGTGTCTCTTTGTAAGGAGTGAGTAAGTCTGTGTGAAATACGTCATGTATCTTCCATTGCGGAGGTAACTTGAGCCGATAATTCACAGGGGACATCACCTGAACGACCTCAAAGGGTCCTTGTCTTCTGGGCGCAAGTTTGGCGGTGGGTTGATGGGTTCGTAGATTGCGCCCATCTAGCCAAACTTGGTCTCCTATCATGTATCTGGGCGTATCTTTGTTTTTGACCCATGACCTTTGTGCCTTCATCATATTTTCCTGAGCGCTCCGACGGGCTTCTGTCAATTGTTCTAGTCTGTTAGACACACTAGGCAGACTGATCGTCCCTGGCGCCCATTTATCTCTAGGGTGGTACCCCATTAGTGCGAAGAACGGGGTTTGTCTGGTGGTGCTGCTTATCGCGTTGTTATGAGCGAATTCTGCTAACGGTAACTGCGCAGCCCAGTTATCTTGATTCTCGTTAGTCCCTAGCCTGAGATACTGTTCTAACCACTGATTAGTACGCTCCGACTGTCCGTCCGTCCTAGGATGGTATGCGGTTGATATGTTTTGTTCAATGTTGAGAATTTTGCACAGTTCTCTCATGAACTTCGCAGCGAACCGAGGGTCGCGATCGCTGATAATTTTGTTTGGGAGTCCGAATCGAGGGAGGACCTTCTGAGCGTATAGTATCGCCGTTTCTTCTCCTGTTATTGCTTCCCGGCAGGGTAGGAAGATCGATGCTTTGGAACAATCGTGATCTGTGATCGTTAGAATCGAGTCGTACCCGTCGGATGGCGGTAGTTTTGTTATGAAATCCACAGCGACGACTTCGAATGGTGTTGCTCCTAACCGCGGGTAGATGGGCTCGAACGGAGCCTTGGTAGGTCGATTGTTGACCTTGTGTCGTTGACACTC